>JAMKCH010019100.1:0-49285 GCA_023653785.1 Ophioderma brevispina | reverse complement strand
AATTTCAACTGGCCATAGGTCATAGGTCAAAGTTCGGATTTCAATTTTTATTGTGGGTATGTGGTTCTTACGTGACCCCCATTTACTTGTGTTAGTGTCATGATAAACTCCCATGGGAAAGTGGTTATCTGGGTTGGGTCCCTAGGAACCCCCCCCCCCCCCTTGGGCACTAACGGAAGTTTTTTTAGCTTGGGCACTTAAGTGTTAACCACCGCTCGCTGGCGTCTCCTCGGGCACAATTTCAAAATACTTAATTCATTTTTTCAATGTAAATAGCGTTTGTTGTAGTAAGTAATTGGGGTTTTAGTCATAATGAGAGGATGTTGCCTCAGAACAACTCAATAATCCACCGCTCCGCTGGCGGGTCTTCTGCGAACATTGTGTTGCAAAGTCAAAGAAAAAAATAAAACAACATAAAAACAAAAATGATAATTAAATTTCTTTCATTCCTTTCCTACCTTACTTCCTCTCCTGTTATCTGTTCTTCAATACCCTATCGTGTCATGTGTGAGTTATTTTACTTAATAGCAACTCATAAACAATATTTAAAATTGTTTTATATTCGTTTGGTTTTCGATCTTAATAAGTAAGCGAAAACAAAGAAATAACACAAAAACAAAACAGGACGGTGAAAAAGGAAAGAAAACAAAAGAACAAAAACTTACGTTTGTTATTTGAAAGCAGTTCTTTCATAATTCATTTCCATCTTCTCTGTTCATTTATTTGTGAACTCGTAATTTAATTGAAGTTTTTGGGAACAAACAAATCAAAAACGTTCAAATAAACAAAAATAAAAAGGAGGGAAGAGAGACATATACTTCCGCTAAATGGTGGGTTTATGACGTCAGCCGACGCCACAGACTTTCACATATTTTTTACGCAAAGCGTGATGATGTTCAACTGAACCACTCAGTAACGAAAAGCGTGTTGGAAATGCTATAACGTCGGTAAAAGAATTTAAAAGAATGAACTCACAAGACTACGCACGCACACACATGCACGCACACACACACACACACATACACACACACCACCACCACCACCACCGAAACACAGGCGGCTGAAGTGTGGAGGAGACAGGGGACACGCATTATTTTCTGTAAGCCAATCCACTTGGCAAACTTCCTAATTGAATACAATGATGAAAATTTATATCGCTATGTATGTAAACATAGACCCATTTGATACACTGACACCAGAGAAGACTGACACGTATATGTATACTGTTAGTTTATATTTTTTAATGGAGGAAAGACGATTGTGTATAAGCAGAGAAGATCTTCTCTGGTGATTAAGCATTGCTGCCGCTTGAATGGATTTTATCGTGTACGGTTAAAGACGCCTGGTATCGGGAATTACCCGTCAGAGTTGCTATGACTACTCCAGACGTTCAACCAATCAGAAAGGCTCCACTGTCGTCATTGCCTTTGCTACTACCACAAACCCGTCCTTTGCACTATTCAGCGTGTTTGTGGTTCCGCCAGTGACCACAAAATGAACGTAGAAGGTATAATGGAAAATGAAAGTAGAAAGTATATGTAGGAGGTGATCTTTGCGAACAGATTTTATTGGTAATTTTACTGTAATATTTGATGTTTTGACTTGGTGGCAATGCGTCTTCTTTCGTCAAATACCTCTCATTTAAACGATGGTTTGCACGAGGGTTCCAGTTGATTTATTATTTATGCTTATGAAACGTTTCGCAAAATATCAGGTCTCATTACGGAGGGATTTTTGCGAAACAGATTTTGTTTGTAGATTTCTACTGAATATTTGATGTTTCGACAGTTTTTGAACTTTTGCAATGCTTCTTCTTCGTCAAATCCCTTTCATTTAAACGATTGCTTGCAAGGGTACCGTTGATTTAGTTATTAGTGCTTATGAAATCTGTTTGCGCAAAATATCATGTCCTATTAGAGAGGTGATATTTTGCGAAACAGATTTTTTGGCAGATTTCTACTGAAAATTATTTGATTTTTTGACTTGTGCAATGCTTCCTCTTCGTCAATACCTTTCATTTACACGATTGTTGCACGACGGGTACGTTGAAGTAGTTAGTTAGTGTTATAAAATCTGTTTCGCAAAATATCAGGTCCTCTACTTGGGAGGTGATATTTTGCGAAAACAGATTTTTTTTGGTAGATTTCTACTGTAATATTTGATTTGTTTTGACTTGTACAATGCTTCTTCTTCGTCAAAATCCTTTCATTTTAACGATGGTTTGCACGAGAGGGGGTACAGTGTGATGTAGTTATTTAGTGCTTATGAAATCTGTTTCGCAAAAATATCAGGTCCTATATAGGATCGGAGGTGATATTTTGCGAAACAGATTTTATTGGTTAGAGTTTTTACTTGCTAATTTTGAGGGTTGTTTTGAATGTGCAATGCTTCTTTGTGTCAAATACCTCTTCATTTAACCGATTGTTTGCACGCGCGGGGGGGGACATTTGATGTATTGATATATGCTGATGAAATCTGTTTCGCAAAATTTCAGGCCTAGATAGGAGGTGATATTTTGCGGAACACAGATTTGTTGGTTAGATTTCTACTGTAATATTTGATTTTTGAATTGTGCCAATGCTGTCTTGCTCGTTAAAATCCCTGTCATTTAAAAGATGTTTGCATGAGCGTAAAGTTGATGTAGTTATTTAGGGATTTAGTGCTTATGAAATCTGTTTCGCCAAAATTCAGGCCTATATAGGAGGTATATTTTGCGACGAACAGATTTTCTTTATACAAATTTGAATTCAAATAAACTGTAAGATTCTTTCTGAACTACTTTCACTAAGTTTTCGGACAAAAGGACATTGAGTTGACAAATACACATTGCATCTTCGCAGTGTTTAATTTTTTTCCAAAAATTACCCATCTTCCACCTTAAAATCTGTTTCTTTTTGTTTCGTTTCGTTGCGGCAAAATATATAAGCCTTGAATTACCATCTCCCACTTATGCAAACCACCACAGTCTACCCATCTAACCCAATTATGCAACACACAGGTCTAACCATTACCCACATGCAACCACACAGTCTACCCATCTACCCACTATGCAACTACAAGCCTACCATCTCCCCACTTATAACCACAAACACCATATTCCTCCGTACCCACTCATGCAAACCACAGAAAGCACTACTATCTACCCACTAATGCAACTTCACAGCATACCCATCGACACATTATGCAACTACAGAGCCTACCCATCTACCCACTTATGCAACTATACAATTTCTGACCTTAAATTCTAAATTCAAGCTCAAAAATCACTAAAATTAAAAAAAAAAAAAACAACCACACACACCACCCCAACAACTCAAAAGCACACTCTCACATTCTTACTTGATTTATCTGCAACTGAGAATTAAAATAACTCCTGTTAGACTTACAGGTATTTCTGAGCAGAAAACTCGTCTTGTGAATTCTGGATTAACATTTGATCCTTACATATTTTGGAAATAAACTTTTCCCCTATTACTTGTGGTCTCCGTAAACATTGTAGTACAACAACAGGAATGTCCCCACAGGTAACTATAGTGAAATGATATAATAAAAGACGTTGCAGAGATGCAGATACTAAATAGCGTCACGAGTAAGAGTACCAACAGAGGAGTCTTTCAGCCACAAAAGCAGATGTTGTAAAAAAAGACTGACAAAGTTCTAGCGTTTTTTTGTGGATTGAAAACTCCCCAGGATGACTGTAATTCTTGCGTGTGTTAAAATATCCTAGATCTTTCTTGCAAGTTTGGCTCTAAAAATGTGTAGTTTTTCATATAAAAATGATATCGTTGAAAAACCGTTCGTATGTTTTCAATCTATAGTGTGAAGACTTAATATATGCAATGCTACTCATGCCGTATCAGATAAATTTCTGAATTTCCTCAAAGAAATGTTCGGAGACGACGAGGCTATGTAATCTAGTTGGTATAATTGACGAGTCCTTGACGTCGAATACTATAGCTTGATTAAAGCAGTCGGAAAAGGTGTTGCTACCAAAATTTAACACCGGGTTAGTATGCGAAGTGGAAGACTTGTTTTTCTCCTTTCGCGCTGTGAAAACGAGGAAGTATAGCACAAAAAAAATTTGCAACATTCTGAAATGAAAATTACTTGATGTTACGTTTTTGTATAAACAGAATAAGGCCCAAAACTTTGTCTCACTTCCAGCGCGCTAGCTTTAAAATTGCGATTTAAAGCTCATAGATCATGCGGAGGGGGCGATTTTTATCCCCCTACTCTTTTTAACATTTTATTTTTTTAAATTTAGCATAGTCAGTACCTTTTTCTTGACAGAATTGTGTCTCAAAATTTGGGACAAATAAAAAAGGAAAAAGTGGAACTACGGTCTAGTGTTTTTTTGTCTTTTCTTCTTATCGTGTCCAAACACGTGGTTCTCAAATATGATCCAGTCAGAGATGGGTACACGTCCGATGATTCAATGAATCCCAACGGTCCTTTTTGTGCCACTGTTTATCCAACAATGGGCGACCAAGAGATGTTCATTGTCTGTGGTGCTGCTTCCACAACCACAGGTTGTATCATGATCTGCTTCCAGATAAGCCCACTTCTGCAAGGAGGAAACTTAGATCGGACATATTGTTATCAATCTGTTTTTGAGGCATCGCAATTCAGCAATGAGGAGGTCAGTCCAGTGGGAGCTGCACTCACAAGGTTCAATACGGATCGATAGAGATGTTACTTGGTTATGGCAAGTCTTATTTCCACCAAGGCCGGACTATCTGACCTCCTTAGAGACGTTTCAAGAGGTTGGACTTTGCCTAAGAAACTCTCTCTGGATTAAGGCGGTTGGCAGTAGGAATCTGTCCAGTCATAGGGTTGGCTTCACATAGATACGCTTCGACGGATGTCTGTTGGAGCAATTCTTGTTAGGATGTATAAGTTTTCCCGTTGGTGTTGGACGGAGGCTTCTTGTGATAACGGCAGGAGGGCATTTATAAGCTGGAATCAAGCTTTTGGCAAGGTTGATACTTGCCATACAGGGCAGGCATACTCTGCATATAAGTAACACAGGGCAAGTGCCGTCGAACTTAGGGTAAGTGGGCGAGCACCCCATCTTGTGCCAGTGAGTTTGTTCAGTGAACATACTTTATGCTTCGTCTTCTCGATGTGGGTCTTATAAGAGCGAGTGCAGTCCAGGTAATCCTAGAGAGGAAGCGTTATCACAAGCTCCAGGGGTGTCCCAGACCAGGTAACTTTAAGCTGACGTTTGGCTTCACGGTTGCGTACATTGAAAGCACACACCTGTGTCTTAGTGGGATTGCACCTAGGTGGTTTTCCTCCCATACGGAGTGGTTCATTCCAAAGACTTTTGGAGAGTCTCTCTTCAACAACTGTGAAGTTGGCATCTTGTGCGCTAAATTCCAAGATCGTATGCATAAATAAAACGGAACAGGTTCTGGCACTCCTCGGTTGGTTGGTTGGTATAGGTTGGTTGAACAGGAGAGGTGCAAGCACACTCCTTGTGGTAGACCATTATTGAGCCTCGCCATCGGCTCTTCTTCGCTCTAGCTGAAACAAAGGAACATCAGTTGCAAGCAATCCTCGGATAAGCTCAGTTAAGCGAATGTCCTTGGTTATTTCCAGGATTCTATGGAGTAGGCATATGTGATGAACAGTGTCGTACGCTTGTGATTAGGTCGACGAACACAGCTACGGTTACTCAACCTTCCTTCTCGAAACCATCTCAATGTGTTGAGTTATGGCGAAGTACTTGGATTGTGTTGATTTGCCTGGCCGGGAAACCTGCTTGTTCTGGTATGAGGTGGTCGTCTATCACAGGTGCGATTACGATTGAGCAGGAGACGGTCAAAGGCTTGAGGGTATGGCTGAGGAGTGATATAGGTCGTAGCTCTTGGGATTGGATGGATCTTTTCCAGGCTTAAGGAGGCAAAAATGTGCTTTCCTCCAGATCTTTGGGAGGAAACTGGCGGGAAATAAGGCAGCAATTGTAGAGCTCCAGAAGCCACATTCTTGCTACTGGGCCAAGATGTTTAGTTGCTAAATAGGAGAGATGTTGTCAAGGGCCCTATCTGCACGGTTGACCTGGTTGAAGTTTAGCAATATCTGATTCCAATTCGTCCATGTAGGCCAAAGTATTAGTTTTAACCTGGAAATTTTGTTAACAAGCTGATTTTTTCAGGATATGTCCAGGAATAGTGTAGAATCACTGATAAAAAAGTCCCGAAAATTCCGCTGGTGGGCATTACTTCAAAATCCAAGATCGGCGTCCAAAATGGCCGCCATTTTTGTATTTGTTCATTACTTTCCAAACCATTACAAGCTAGAAACAAAAATAAGGTATCCAAACACATATGTTTTGAGCTATAAGGATTACATATAAAAACACTATAAAGATGATTAACCTTGCAAAGTAATCCAAAAATCTAAAATCGTACCCCAAATTGCTGCCTTTCGAATCCGTATGTGGATGATGTGAAATATGAAAATGGTCAATTTAGATAAAATAAATTAGCCAACAGGGAATCATACGATTTGGTTGATACTTCTAACTAACCAGGACTAATCTTAACTAGCTAAAACGGCAATTTCGTACAAATACCCGCTATGCAATATTACATAAAATACCATTAATTCTAAAATCATCTGGCTCAATAACAGGTGTGGATCTATTCAACCTTATTACGAGGGAGTGAAGTAGATTTCCCCTCATGTCTGAAAGGATTTCAAAGTGGTAAACTGAAAATGAATAAGAGTGGAGGGGAGATGAAGTCAGCAGCGCTGTAGAGAAAGGTCATGAAATGCTCAAAAAGAAACAAGGCTTAAGAATAAAATATGGTGTGTTTAATTTAGTTATGGGATCGTTGGGGTTATATATTTAAATACCGCAACTTGAAAGAGAGGTAATGAGCTGAAGAGAAATACAATTTGGCAGTGTGTTTTGTGCTATATGAGTGAGCGCTAGTTAAGGTTTCAATTTTGAAACCGAACGGTCATGGACCTCGTGCTCAAAAGAAACAAGGGGAGTATTAAAACTAAGTTTTTATTCCATATTATTGTGACCATGTGCGTTTATAATATTTAATACCGGCAATTGAAAGAGAGAGTTAACTTGAGATGGAGAGAAATAAAAATTTGCAGTGTTTTGTGATAAGATAATGTTTTCTTATAATTAATAAGGATGGTGAAACATCAATTTTGGAGTGTGAATTACAATGTATTGTCATGGTGATCTCCAGTACTGTAAAATACGGTAAAAAGCGATGAGATATATTTTAAGAGGAAAGGCATACAAAATGGAAATTGTATCAGTTTATTGATCAAGTTGCTCAAAAATGCAGACAAAGAAGATGTGTATATTTAAGAACAAGTTGAGAACGTCGTTAAATTACATGTAAAAAGGAATGCAGTACCGAGTAAAGTTGTGTGGAAAGAGAAATGGAGCTGGACGCTCTGGGCATGACGAGTTTCAAGCACCAATCGGTGGATTAATTGACCCACAGTGATAAGGTCCCTCTGCAGCCCTGACCTCTAAGGCCCCAAAGGAATCAGCAGCAATTCCAAGTGCCGTATCGTTTGGGCAGGAGCGGTGCCAAAAACATTAATCCTTTGCCAATCTGAGAGCCAATGTTTGAAAAGACTGGGGCGCCTGGACAGAACCACGAGGGACACCGCCCGAAGTCGGTTTGCCCTCCACTTGCACTGCCCACCTGATGTTTCCAGGGACGCAACGATTCGTCCCGGATGAGCAGGCATTACGAACTTGACAAGACCCTGAGCAGCATTGCAGGCAGGACCTTGACACCAAAAAGTGGGCGTTCTTGTCAAAATTTTGGACCTTTTTATTACAAAATTCACAGAAAGTGGACATTTTGCCCCGTTTGTGGAACTTGCGTTCCCCACTGCGTAAGGGCCTGTTATGGAGACTACTTCCAAACCTCAACCATTTTCCTATGGAAGACGGTCTCGATGTGTGTGGTAATACTACGCAACGTGATTGTTGGACCATATGCAGTGCCAAAATTGGTTCGGTCCCACAAGCACGGGCAGTGGGAAAAACGTGATCGACCGGTGTTCTGTTAGGAAAAAAACAGCCAAATCAGATAGAAGACAACTGTGACATAGCGTGTTTTGATTGGGGATATCACAACCCTATCAAATTGTATTTGTTCCTGTGGAAAATTAATGACAAACATAATTTATGTTGAAAACACATAACGAATGTTTGGGGTCCGCATACATTTTTGCCATGATGACGGCGGAAAGCTTGGAATGTTCCTTAATCATTTTTGGGAGAACCAAGTAACATTTTTTGATCCACCCACCTATAAGGGTGAAGTAATCTATGTCAAGTACATGACGCCATGTTTAAAAAAATATTTTTTATTCTTTACATTGTTTTGACCCCATATAATGGTTTGGTGTTTTGATTGGGTAAAAGTCTCCTTAATTGGTGCAACCTGGGAAAGGCAAGCTTCTCTATATTTGTAAATTATGTCCCTAAATTTAAGAACGAGGAAACTCTGATTTAAATGTGGATTCTTTCTATTTTATATACTTATTTTCTTGTACATCTTGAATATCATTAATTTCAAATAGCTATACATATATGATTAATGGTAATTTTGGGATTCCATTAACTTAAAGTACTATATTTAGTGACTTAACATTTTTTCTGAACACTTGCGGCTTCAACGTTTCTGCAACTATAAAATGGCGGCCATTTTGGGCGCCATTTGAATTTTGAGTACTTGACAGCGTTGAAATTCCTTGGTTGTGTTTTAAATAGATTCCCCATACTCAAAAACATATGTTTGGATATGTTTGTTTTGTTTTTAACATGTAATATTCCCAAATCGATAAAAATCATTTACAACGTCCATTTTGTATGCCTCTTTGGATGTTCGGAAAATGCCACCATGGGATTTCGGGGACTTTTTGTGTTAGTGATAGTACACATGTTCCAGCACCTATACTGAAAAAATCAGCTTGTTACCAAAAATGTCCACCTATTGGCTATATGAGCTAATACTACTGTACTAATGTTGAAGGGGCGAGTGAAACCAGGATCACCACTATATCTCTTATGTCTAGTTTGATCTTCTTGGGTTTCTTGCTGCACTTGCCATTTAAAAGCAGTTGATGGGCAACTTGGTTGGGTGTGACATTTGGCTGCTGTGGAGGTTCTGTTGGATTCCCTCGGAGCTCCCGGATGGTAGACCATGCTTTCTTGCTGTATGGGTAAGATCGGTGGATTCACTTAAAGTATGCCAGGTTTTGATCTTTTCCTGGGAGGGGTCCTCGCCGAAAACTTACTCACCTTTAGCAGTTGTTGCAGCCGAAAAAGGATCAGCTTCAAAAAATGGTTGATATACTCTTGAAATTCTCTAGCACATTCCTTGGAAAGGCCTGGTATATATTCCGTTCTACAGCCTCTGGGTATGAATCTCCGCGCAGCTCTTGGGAAATGATGCGGGGGTAATAGCGGGGGCATTGAGGGAGAGGGGGGGGTGCCGTAGAAAGACGGAGGAAAGGGCGGCACGACAATGGGAAAAATGGGACAAGGATCACGGAGGCTTGGGAATGTAGTGAAACAATGGGCCACGAGGAAAAGGAACTGTGTTGGCCTGTAAGGCAGCGTTGACTTGGACTACCGAGTTGGTCAGGTTTAGTTAGTGGAAACAGGATCCAGAACAATCTTGCTACACAGGTTAGAGATGTTTTTGCTAACAATAGCTAGCGGGCACTATGAAATAATGGCGGCAGCTTAGAGTCATGAAGGAGAAGTCGATGTTGACTGTTATCCATTTTTTGACAGCTTGTCCGTCTTGTTAGTTTCATTGTAGCCACATTGGGTACTATGGCTGTTGAAGCGCCAATGAAGAAGTGAGGTTTGGTGGAATTCCCAGGGTTGAGCTGAGGGTGCCCGAAGTCTACTGATGGAGGTTTGTAGACGGATGTAACTATTACAGAGCTGAGCTCAATGGTGAGGACTTCGATGTTGTTATCATCAGACATTGAGGTTGCTTCTACTGTGGTGCCTGTTCTCACAAATATAGCACTTCCGTATTGTCGATGTGGTCTCTCGTTGGCAAGGATCATTCCTGGTATGGTTGGGTGGTGGTTATTTATTCCTCTGTGGGTTTCCGGCAGGCATAGGACGTCGCATTGGAGATTGTTTACAACACAAATCAGGCAATGATGTTTCTTTCTTTTGCCATTGGGAAAACCCTCCACATTCCCGACGCTATAGTCAAGGCGACCCTTAGAAAAGGCCTGCGCTGATGTCCTAGCCATGATATGGGTATACTTAAGAAATGATGCTAATGGAAAACAGTGTTGAGTTGTAGAGATTTATAGTTCGTGCTGCTTTGCAGTTAACTACAGGGGAGACCACAAGACGGTTCTCTATTTCTCCCCCTTACTTTTTATTGTGTGAAGTTTGTTTTAATATTCCTGAAGAGAGGAAGGGGAAAAAGAAAAAAAAAGAAAACAGGAGTATACATTAGAGTGACACGTATTGTATATTTCTAAAACCCACGCCATAAATTTGTAAAATATCGCCTAGGTCATAGCACATAGCTTTTAGGTACAATAGCTGAGACCAGTTCTTTTTTCTGTGGCCTAAATATTGAACAATTTCAAAAGACTTCCGTAGAATTTAAAAAAATAACTTCAAAAGAGAGTGTGTTTTTAATTAAATTAGATCTGTATACTAGTGTTTGACCTTATTTAAATGCCTAGCAGGCATCTGTCATGAAAGATACAGTAAAAACAACAAATAAGAACAAACCAGAGCTTACAAGATATAGAACAAAAGAATCGGAAGTGGAGAAGTATTTTGAGCCACGCGACCTTGGCAAATCTTCACCTCCCTAGGGATCACAAGTTTTCGACGGAACAATGCCAAGTGGCTGACACGTACACAACTTGTAAACATATTCGCACCCGGTCAGATAGCGTGTGATTTGGATTTTTTGTACACTGCAGAGATTGCGCAAAATCTTGGCCTAATCGTACGATTATCACCAAAATTCTAACTAAATTGTCTAGTTAGGTGACTCCTTTATATATATGTTTATTTTTTAAAAAAAGACGAACAAAACGTGAAAAATCGATCCATACCAGCGTTTTCTTACCCTATTATCAGTCTGGCCTTCATTAACCGATTGCTGCTGTCATCATGCCCACACTCCAGGCACGCAAAAACTAGTGAGCTACGGGGTCTTTTTTTTGTGAGTAACCCGTTTCTAACATCAGATCGACCACCTGAATCGTCGATTTCGCGATAATCACATGTCCTACCGCTAAAACCGTTTTTTGTTTTCATTCCTTGTTCAAGCCTTTACACATGCAATTAGCGATGGGCGGATACGGAATCGGTCGGGCGCTGTGACCGAGCATAACAGATGCTCTGGAGCGTAAATGGTTTGACATGGCAATAGTACAAGAATAAGCAACGTTAATATACTTAATTGAATTTAGCGCAGTTCTCCTATACAGAGGATTCTAAAATATGCGAGGGATAGTCCGAGTACGTTCAGAACAAAATCTGTCTATTTCAACCAAACACCACACGTATTCTTCTAAAATCCGTTCATCGATTACTAGAACGGCATTCAACACCAACTCCGGACATAATTGCACACCCCACGATTGCACCCAAATGGAAGACACGTAATAACGATCCTAAGTTATCGAAAAGGTGTTCCCGACGCCTGTCTAACTTCCATTGTTCGCGAACGCACGTAAGTCAAACTGTAGAAATCGTAACAGTGGCTCAGCAAAAGTTCCGTATATACTTACGATTCAGGTTTCGCGGACGAACCCTGATAAGCAGTGGAACAATGGGCAAGGTGAAGCTAAAAGAGACACAATGGGCTAGTGCGAGGCACCTAGGATGTAAATATGATGATCAAAGGATGTGGTAAAAGATAGAAGACCAAGAAATATGTAAACGTAAATGAAAGTCATCTTGAATTTCGTTTTGTCGCCATTTTGAGAAACAATTATAGCCCTATAGGTTTTATAGTAGTAGCTTAAATAAAGATGCCCTCTCCGTGACCATCCTCCTTCCCCGTGGCATTGTCCCTGGTTTCATGATTGGACCTTTTCTAGTACTCTGCAGTAGAGATGAGGTGACATCAAAATGTTTACAGACGCAGTTATAACCTGGTCTACAGACATTTTAGAGGGTGCGAAGAATATGTCCATACAGTTACAGCATTCATACAATAACCTTAT
The DNA here is from genome assembly GCA_023653785.1 of Ophioderma brevispina. NCBI lineage: Eukaryota > Metazoa > Echinodermata > Ophiuroidea > Amphilepidida > Ophiodermatidae > Ophioderma > Ophioderma brevispina. The sequence continues at coordinate 37,066 of JAMKCH010019100.1, read as the reverse complement.
CACGCCTGATTGAGCGGGATTTTTAAAAGCACAAGTCCTGCAGATGCTCACGCTTTGTTCGTTGCCCGGCGTTTACGTCTCATGTCAACTCATCTAATCGTCCTGGTTTATCTTCCCCGATTTGTGCCGCCTCTTTTCTTTCACTCTCACCATTTTAGCTTAACCTCTACGTTTATAGTTCCGTTTTTAGGTTGTGATCTTACTCAGTTCCCCTTCTGTTTCCAGTTTAACTTGTCCTCCTGATTTTTTTTCTACTTCTTTACTTTATAGACCTGGTAGCCACCTGTGAAGTATTGTTCCTATTTAAATAAAATTTTTATGTTTATGTTCCTTATTTTTTTCCATCTCATACTTCAAAAAGGTTACAACTTCATTGAATTATCCTGGCCTTTCCTTTCAATTTCCCAATATTGATTCCTGTTCCTTCTCTTTTACTCTATATAAATAATTTTTAAGCTTATCGCTAACTTTTTGTGCATGATGTCATTTTTGACTCTACCATACATGGTCACTTGCAATTAGCCACATTATATTACTTCACAGTTCCCCTGTGGTTTCAGAGTTAGTATATCAACTCCTTTGTTATTCTGGTCTGTCCATTTGTGACCCTCCAAGTTTCCTGTACTCTTGCGATCCTTCTTGAAGAATTGTGTCCACACCCGGCAAAGTTTCTGTTAATTATAAACTCCATGACTTGTTCTCGTCCCTTGGTTCTTTTTTCATTGCCCTTCCTCTTCTGCTTTTCCATCCACTTTCTGACTTGTCATCATCATTCATAACCTAAAAGAATCTACGTGGGGCGAAATTCACCATTGTTATTACTGCAAATTACGGTTAGGAGCGAATTATGTTTTCCCTTAACGCGCCAAACCGTTTTATATGGTAATAATGCACTTTATTCCGTGCCATTTTCAATATATATATGTTATTTTTATGTAATTTATGGAAATTCAGATTTTGTCCGCCGGACTGTCTGTAATAGGCTTTTTACTATGGAACAGTCTGGTGTACAACTCATTTATCGTCTCATCAATAGGGAAATTTCCCCCTCACAGGATATCACATGTGGTCCAGTGGATACACCGACTGCCGACTCACAGGTCCTGGGTTCGAGTCCCACTGGGGCCAATGTACACTTGGGCAATGCACCTTACCTTGCTTTGCCTCTCCCCACCCGGTGCAAAAATGGGGATTTGTTAGGAATATTGTCCACTGCGCGCCGCCAAAGGGCATTTGTAAGGCAGCTGACTTGATTTTAAGAATTCGAAATAACTCTTTGAGACAGTCCAATGTCCGTTACTAGTAGAGTCTTTCAACCATAAGTGGTTAGGTAATACTATTCAATTCACTGATTTTACATTTTACCAAACGGAAGCCCAGTTCTAATAGCTGTAATTTACCACTAGATTTTTCTCCCCTGTGCGATGGTGTCTTCTTCTTTGTCTAGTCCTGTTCTGTTGTCTGGGTTTGACATAATACGTGTACAAATGTAAGTAAAATTATAATAGATTTTCTTTTCATTTTTAATTTGTAACGGGAGCATGTCTCGTCAAACGCCACGTTTTTCGACTTTCCTAAAAATAGAATGCCAAACAGGAACAGGAAATAGCGATACTGCGACATTAGCAAACTGTTTTCCGCCCATCTTCTATGCGTACGTCATTGATGTTTGATGAATTACTATTATATCAAATTTGTTTTCAAGTGCCACAGAAAGGTCCCCAAACTTCTTACTTCGTTGGAAGTATTTGCTAAAATGACAAGTTATTATAAAGTATACATGGATCTGCATAATGTATGTACAGAATATATTGACTAACCTCTTTAAAGGTGTTTTAAAAAACAATAATTCTATAAAGCTCTAATTATTATAACATTTACGCATTTTCTAGTCCAACCGATTGATGTTGGTTCGACTGGTGTCTACCTTTTCACGGGGAATAAAAACTATATACTATTTACAATCACATAACATACTGAGGACTAATTTTGATGTTTTGGTTTGGTTTATACTTCCATTCCTGAAATCAGCTTATCAGTATTCAATTGCCATATAGAGTACTTTGCTGGTTAACACATATTCACCTACACTAAAAATAACGTGCCCATTACCAGAAAAATTAAATCATTACAGTAAACGGTTTCTCCTTAAAGTAGTTTCATATCTCAATGAAATAGAGTTACACTGCAGATAAATCTTCGTCCCAATACGGTAAACTTAATTTTATTGAGCTTTTGTTAATATGAGAAGACACGTAATCATGAAATTTGAAATGCAACCGCTTTAAAGTCCCTGAATGATAATTAAGACCGATATACCTATTTCCATGGGAAAATCAAACTTCGTTTCATATTTTGACTTTTACTCAGTATACAACTGCAGCATAGTTAGTTGTCAACCGAAATGGATCACCAGAAATGGAATAAGCTGACAGTTTTATATGATTCGGGAAGAACCTGGGAGCGAGCTTGAAATATCTTTGGTTTCGGGTTTGTCATTGTGATTGATTTCTTTAATGCGTAATCAATTTTTCTGTTTTAAACGTTTCGTAATGTTATACCCGTTTGAAAGAATAAATACATTTAATTCACTAATGGCTATTCAACAAAATAACACAAAATTATGTAGCACAAATAAACGAATAGCGAATGAAGTAACTGTAGAAGGCAACAAAACCAATGGTAACAACTCTGTTGGGAGAAATCCCATCTGACCTCGTATGTTTTATATGCATTTTAGCCTGAAATTAGTGTGACCAATTCGAAGCGTTGTGTCCCCAAATAATGTATCGCTGATGTGCGTATGTTGGGTGAACTCTTGAACTCTTTCAGGATTAACTCTTGGCAGAAAATTGGCACGACGAAGATTCTTTTCTTCTTCTTATCGGGTCCAAAACAGTGGTTTCTCAAATATGATCCCGCCGGATGCGTACACGGCCTGGCTGCCTCACTGAATTCCGCAATGTGGGTAGTGGGCAGACCAATATATGTCCATTGTCCGCTGTGGTGGCTGTTCCCCAACCACAGTAGTGGCCTGATCTTCCTTCCAGGTACCAGCCCACTTCTCCGAATCTGGTTCTCATCTTTTGAGGCATCACCATTCAGCCTATGGGAAGTCAGCACCAGTGGTTCAATCACCAACATATGTTACTTGCTTGATAGCAAGTCTTTCTTTCCCCAATGCGACTCTCTTGAACTCCTTCGAGACTGATTCCAGAGTTAGACTTTGCTTAAGAAACTCTCTCTGGATTAAGGCGGTTGTCAGCAGGTCTCTGTCTGCCCGGACATAGGGTGCTTCACATTAGATACTTGGCAGCTACGAGCTCTTGCATCTCGCTTACACTACGACGTAGGTCCTGATGGAGCAGTATGTATAAGATCTCCGTTGGTGTTGTGGACGATACAAATCCTGTGATAAGCCGGCAGAGGCATTTAGTGCGATCCAGCTTTCTTTGGCATGTTGATCTTTCCCAAACCGGGCAAACATACATTTGCACATGAGTACCACGGCAAGATCCGTCGATCTTAGCTATGTGGCCGAGCACGCCCATCTTGTGCCGTTGAGTTTGTTCATGATGTTAGTGCGTGAACATACTTTACTCTTGGTCTTCTTGATGAGGATCTTATAGGAGAGATGCCGTCCAGAAACTCCTAGTATACAGGGTTTATCGCAGTCTTCATGGGTTTTCCAGACCAGGAAGCCCCACATTTGGCTTCACGGGTTGCGTCTATGGAACCCATGCACACACCTTTTGTTCTTGGATGATTGCCCGTAGATGGTTTGTCCTCCTCGTTGTAAGGGGTGAGTTCATCCAAAGCTTTGGAGAAGTCCTCTTCAATACTGTGAAGTCTGCATCTTGTGCGCTAATATCAAGAATTGTCCCTGCAATCACACGATTGTAATTGGTCGAGAGGCTTGCGCCTGTATCGCAATTTAATTTGCATAAGACTTGCATGCGTACGGCTTGTCTGAGAAATTCTGGCATCGACTGGGTACCAAGCTATGAAATTAAATTTGGCATCGCGAAAAATGTATATTCTTTAAGTGCTTGCCAAAACAACTTTTATATTTAAACTGTATAGGCCTACACAGTTTTGGAATTACCTGCTCGTTATTTATCTCATGTTGTAATAAGGCAGTCGTGGCTCGCTGGCCTTAAAGACGCGTTGCGAAGCAAATCTATTTGGCCAGCTGATTGTAAACTGTTACCAGATTTGCAGTATCGATATTACTAATCGTATAGTGGACATACTAGTGCTGGAGTTAAAATGAATTTTCCACCTGGTAACCGTGGCTTTAATATTAACCGGAATTTTGCAAGTTCATGCTGGATATTGGCGCAACAAACACTGAGCCCGAGCCAGAGCAGCTACCGGCAGTGGAGCAAATACAAAGTGTCGCTAAAAAAAACCGCGGCATTCAAAGCCCATTGAATTACGAGGTTGTGATGAGATATGCGATGTATTTGGCGACTGTACTATATACTATTGTCCAGGGGATGGAATCTGCTGCACTCCTGGTAGCCCGACGAGTCTCTGTTGTCCAGCTACTAAACCGTTGTGTATGTCAGGAGGTCGCTGTTGTGCAAAAGGATACCCTAAACTCTGCGGCGACATGTGCTGCAAATCCGACGGTGTTTGCTGCAAAGAAGAAAACATGTGTTGTGCCAGCGACAAGACTTGCTGTGGATCCAATTGCTGCAGCAAGACAGCTACGTGCTGCACGGACAGTTATGATCAACCTCAAACAAAGACATGCTGCGACGAAGCGACAATGGCATGCTGTGGAGAAGCCGGATGCTTCCCTCCTTGCGAATCGCAGTTTGATGTCATCCCTTGCGTGTCACTACCTATAGCACACAATGGAAACATGATCGAGGAAACAACACTCGCTAGACTGACAGTAGGATGTTTAGATTACATAGCGACGGGATATTTGTACCGCTTAATAAACGTTATGGAATCCTGCCAAGCGGGTCTTGTTGCTAGAGATCCCTTCAATTCAGAGCAAAGAACCATTCTAAGCCATGTTAACTGCGGAAGCAGGAAGTTTAAAAAAGGACCCAAAATTGGACAATATATAATAAACACCCCTTGGATGTCAACGTCTTCAACTTTTGAAGCACTGCTACCATTCTATACTGATAATGCAGTCCGTATACGTTATCCGCAAGATTTTGGCGCGGGATGTTTCGTTGAAGCCGATCTTACGAAGGAAGCGGTTCGCAAGTTTTATTTGGGAAATGCAATACTTGCCAATAGATTTGCCTCGAGTTCGTGTGAGGTGCTTGTGAGATGTCCACCTGGATCAAAAATAAGTTGCACCAATTACAAACCTAACTCATCATAGGAGGCGTCATCTTTCGACAAAAAAGAAGGTTAAACAATTTCGCGTTCCTGCAAACAAGCCGGATAAAAGCAACTTCCTGATCATTGCATCATGGAGAAGAATAAGCAATCGTTGCATGCAGATCGCTTCTAACTATGCCTGGTAGAAACTGTAGCGAAACAAAAATATTGGTCCGTTAGCCTCAACGCACCGACTGTGCAAAATATAGCCTAGTCTAAAGCTTTGTCTTCATTTTGGGCGCTTTATAGAAAAGTGCTGGATATTTTGTAAAATGCGCCAATAAAACTCATGTATGGATGGTATTTTTGCTCAAAATTTGAAGACAAAAGAGAAAAGTCAAAATTATAACTTTTTGTTTGAATCGGCGAAGGCTAGAGTTCGTATATGTTACAAATTATTAAATGAAGTAACTGTAATTATACAATTATATAGCTAAAAGTTTTGTACTGTAAAATTACTCAGAACTTTATAAATTGGTTTAAAGTGCAGCTGGTCCTGCGTAAGAGTTAAAATTGGTTTCTCTTAAAATGTGAAGAAAAATATCTAGATGATTTGCAACTTGACGGGTTGTTCTTATCCGTCTAATAATTGTAACGAAGGCGACACAGCTGTTTGAAAGTCTCATTTATTAAGACAAAATCAAGATTAAAGGGATTAGCAGCGATAATGCGAGAGAATCAAAAAAATGTGGAAATGCATGTTTTCAACTTATAAATCAGGGATAAATGTGTAAAATTCCATATAACTACTTTAATGTAGGAAAAACCACCAAATAGTGATAAAAATTAAGTATTTGAGGAAATTTGTCGTACCGTCTCCTGCAAATAGACATACAGGGGCGGCGTCTCAAAATCTACACTAAACAGCTGATTGTGGTTTACACTACTACAGAATAAACAAAGATCAATAATGTTTGTGTTTGAGGTCAAACTGTATTGATCATGGTGCACAATATCACACTAAAAATCTGTGATATTCATCGGGAAAGGCTTTTTTGATCTCAAGTCGTAATTTTGATACGCACGTATAGAAATTACAGAATCAGGTAAAAAGTACTGCCTTGTCTTTAATACACAGATTTCAAGCCAACCACTTGTAGGTTATGTTCGCATATCCATGCCAGTAACAAAAATATAAAATATGAATTTTGATGATTTTTTAGATGTTTCTGATTAATCCTTTTAAATAAAAAAATGTCAATGACGGCACAGGTCTGACAATTGATTTGGACTATAGTTATTCCACCAGCAACATTCTGTGCAAATGTTACGAACTTTCACTGCGGGCAAAGATGCGTTTTCTTTTAAAGGTGCAACGAGAGATTTTGAGGCATCCATGAGAAGTATCATATGTGGTGATTTCATATAGATTAGACACTCAAGAGATTTCTTACCTTGTAGTTTGGTACAGAAATGGCTTAAAAGTGATAACAAAAGGCGACTTTTATATGCTTATATTTCAATATAAAACATAGGCCGAATTTCCTATTTGCTTCTATATGAAAATAGAAGTTTCACAATTTTTGTACCAAAGAAATATTTCTCAGCTTAATCCTTTCAGATGGGGACATTTTTGATAAAGCTTTACACTAGCGCAAAATTCAGAATTTTCAGATTTTTAGGGACACCTTTTATGTGAATCTCTCGTTGCACCTTTAAATTCTAGTTTTACACATATCTCTATGGAGAATAGTCAAACAGAGGGCGCTATAACATACAAATCATGATCTTTGTCGGCTTATATATATATGGCAAGATTCTTGTAATGATTTTCTTGCATGTCCGTACATACATCAATTGTCAAAATTTTGTGGCAAAAAATTGTGTCGCTACTGCTTAAAACTGTTCAAAAATAAGAGACAATTTCGGATCAAACAATTCTGGATACTAAACATGCTAAAGGTGACCTGATCTGATTCATTCAGACCTATATCGGCAATTCACATATTTCTTGCATATTTAAGTGGCACGTCTTGTATGCATTTGCCAACTACACATATTCAACTCAATTTTTTATGCGGACCTTTGAATTTCCATTTTACTTTTGACACTTTTGAATAGAATTCTATTAAAGGCTGACTCAGAGATTTCCAGATGAGGGCGCACTCATTTTTCAAACAAATCGTGTTTTTTTGCATATACATAATGCTTGTCCATATACTAATCACTGTGTGAAATAACTAAGCTCAAATCGAAGTCTTTCGTATAGAAAATCACAACTTAGTTATAAAATTCCGGATCCGGAAATTTGGTTATGTGTATCCTATGGCACTGTTATACTGTGCATAAATGTTTACTGCGTGAAAACGAAAAATCCGATTCATTTCTAACTTTGGAATTAAGCATTTTAGGTAACTCTCTTTAGTTCTAGATGACTATTTTAATTATACACCAAAAATTATATTTCGATATCTCTGAGTCAGCCTTTAAGTGCCCCTCGGATAAGATAACTTGACATTTTGAATAGGCGGTTTGTAGAGTGTGAGGATATTAAAATAGTTTCCTATGCTTTGTATTGTTTTAATTACCTTAGCCTTACCTATCATGTGTAAACTAGAATTATGGCGTATATCTGACATAAAATCCTTTTGTTTTGCACTGGTTTGAAAGTCCAAAACCAGACCCTGAATGTCCATTGCCGTGGAACTGCCCGTTAGTAAAATATGCAGCTCTTACAGCTGCAGGTTGCGTCGAAATATATCGTATTATTTTAAATTAAAGGTGTGTTTCTCACAAAGAACAGTAATATAAAGTGTTGATATGACCTAACACTAGCAATTAAGAGACAAAATGGGCATTTTGAATTTGGTAAAAAATGACTGATTGTTTTTTAATGTGGTCGACCACGTTTGAAGACGTTTTTGTTTTTCGGACATCAAGAAAAACACTTCCCGGTTACTGGGGTAATGAGAAAATTGAACTTTCTTTCGATACCAAAATCTCAGCTTTGATGGGATAAAGTAGGGGTTGAGGTTATCGATCGGGTCGCCCACCCTTACACAAAAGTAGTAGTTCCTGCGTTTATAAAGCAATGATTATAATATGGCACGCTCCACGTATCAAATCATGGCGAGTTTTCCCGCGCATGTCGAGTTTCACGCGCTGTGTATCGAGTTTTCCTCGCCATATGTCGAGTGTGCAGCGTTGTATGTCGAGTTTACAGCGCTATCTGTCCAGTTTGCCCTCTATATATCGAGTTTTGCTCTCTATATGGTGAGTTTGACATAAATCATGTCCAGTTTTCCTCATGTCAAGAAAAAAAATCATGCCGAGTTTCAAAATCATGGCGAGTTTTCCCGCGCATGTCGAGTTTCACGCGCTGTGTATCGAGTTTTCCTCGCCATATGTTGAGTGTGCAGCGTTATATGTCGAGTTTACAGCGCTATCTGTCCAGTTTGCCCTCTATACATCGAGTTTTGCTCTCTATATGGTGAGTTTGACATAAATCATGTCCAGTTTTCCTCATGTCCAGAAAAAAAATCATGTCCAGTTTGCACATGTTGAAAAAAATCATGTCCAGTTTGCACATGTTGAAAAAAAATCATGTCCAGTTTGCACATGTTGAAAAAAAATCATGTCCAGTTTTTTAAAACTCGGCATGATTTATTCTGGACGTGATTTATTCTGGACATGATTTATGAAACTCGGCACATAGAGTTCAAACTGGATAGGCAGCGCTGTAAACCCGACATATAGCGGGGTAAACTCGATATACAGCGCATGAAACTCGACATGCGAGGGAAAACTCGCCATGATTTGATACGTGGAGCGTGCCATATTATAAGCACGTAACCTCTATCCGGGTATGTAGAACAATACAAGGGACTGTTAGCTACTGTTACAATGTCATGTTAGGATTTGGGCTAGGGAGGTAAAATGCGGTGCAGAAGGAGGGGTCAAAGAGTTCTGGTGCCAGCGATTTCATAGATCGAAACTTCATATTGGCAAGCTGCCACCAAATTGCCTAAAATGTTGTATGGAAACTCCCACCACACTATTTCTGAACACTCCCTAATTGGTCTGCCAAGGTACCCAGTTCACCCTTGTACTGAAAAACAAAGTATTTGAACATTGCAACCAAAACCGGAAATACGACGACCCTGATAGCCAAACCAACAACACAGCGTGTAGTGATAAAATTAGAAATTTCTCACAAACAACATGTCGTATGACATGCGATTACAGTGTTCTCGTGACTTTGACCAAAGCTCCAAGTTTGATGGTGCATCTATCGCTTACGTCTCTGTATGATTAGAATTTGGTCGTCTTATCGTCAGTTGAATTTAATATGATACACGTAGATACACAGACACACAAACACACACACATACGCACACACACCTACGCGCGCAAACATACATATACGCACACCCACACACATACCCCACACACCTACGCGCGCGCACACATACGCACACAGATATACGCTCGCACACACATATACGAACACTACAACCACGCAACTACTCGAGCATGCACCACACACACACACACCCCTGTGTGGCATCACATACAAAGCGAAGACTAGAAAAATGAATTGCACATAAGTACCAGGCGAGGACACTCTGAAACTCCTACGCACCCTATCAAAGAGAAGGTCCTAAAAACGTAGAGAAACGCGAGAGCCCTCGCTTCGCGTTTTGTCCTCGCTTCGTATGTTGGAAACTTGTTTTTGTCCTCGCGTTGGTATTGGGCGCCAACACACACACACACCCGCACACACACACCCACTCGAAAAACTCCCGGGTCAGAGAGAAAGAGAGAGGGAGAGTGAGACCCTGGAGAGGAGACAATAAAGATGAGATAGGGAGGCAGAACAAATCGACCATACACTCTCATATGCACGATATAATCTGATAATGGAGCAAGGTTTTATTTTGTAATGTTCTGTCATTGCTACACTTATCACCTGATGCGTGTTTACCGCACGTTCGTTTCCTGTCTTGCAAAATTTTTTGTACTTGGATACCGTCTGGTTTCTTGTTTAGCAAACGTAAAGCACTAGTCATAGATTTTCTTCCAATGTTCCACCCTGGCCCCCAATTTCACGAATATGATTTTTTTTTTAACATTTGAAATTGATAGTCTATAATAGTTATTTTAATAACATGCACACTCGGAAGTGGAGGTCACAATTTTACACATGGGTCATGATAATTGTTTAGAATACAATGTCCCTGACCATTGTATACAGCGCTCACCTATATACCGATGACAATCTTCAGATGCAAATTCTATGGTGTCAAAATGTTGGGGAACGAGTTGGTGCAAGCGTATCTTCCCTCGCCTTTCCACCAATGAGGTCCCGGGCTCGATCCCCGGTAGGGGCTCGATCCTCGGTAGGTCTCTTCTAGTGGCTTTATGTGAATATGGTTTCTCGATCCATTCTCGTTCCCGCAGTTTTCTCCGGTACTCCGGTTTCCTCCTCCGTCTAAAATCGATCTTCTTGGCATAAATCTTGTCCGGTGTGAAAGGAGATATGGTCCCGGCAGACCACAGTCCCGGCTCCATATACGACAACGAAATACAGGCGTGAAACTATGTTACGTGACGAGTCAACGAATCGATTGCCCTATTTGTTCCCGGACTGTGGACCTGTGGACCATAATCTCCTGCCACACCGGGATTATGTTTCTCTGATGTGCTGAGCGCCTTGAGCATGTTTTGGATATGTCGTGCGTTAAAATACACATTATTATGATTATTATTATTAAATGTGCCAATGAGTGTGTACTGCTCATGTTACATTGAATTTTTAAAACAAAATTGCTATAAATAACCCAACATTTTTCGTAAATATACATGACGCGATTTATTATTTTTACAAGAATATGGTATAATTCAGATATTTGATTTTTCACACTCTCAATTTTAAATTGTATCCCGAACGGCAATTTATTTTACATATGTTGCTTCCTCTTCAGTTTTTGGATTCAAATTGGTCCTGCTCTCTTTGTAAACGTCTCCAAGTCCCTTTAACCTTTCGAGAAGCTTCAGGAAGTGGGGAAATTTTATTTAAAAATGTTTAATAGTTCCACAAATTTCAACATGACCAAACGGACATTAAAAACAACTTTATAATCACTAAGGGGGGAGAAAAGAGGGAGGTTCTAAGTATATCATAGAAATAATTAGTACTATAATGACATGGCTGTCGCATCTTTTCCAACTAAAGAATTGGCAGAAAGGAAATAAACGGCAGTGTTCAACGAATGGACTCTCCATGCAGTTACGTGTTATAGTAAGTGTCCGTGTGAAAAGTGATGACTAAACTATTCGATTTTGTCCTTAGTAGGTTGCTTCATGGCCTTATCATTTGCAGGATATGTTCGGGTACCTGTACTTCTTACATATATGCAAAAATCTGATATGTGATATTTTTTCATTTTCCGATTTAGCAATCACTGATTGTGCCTTTGTGTATTTGAGAACATACCACATAGGTTTCATTTAAAGCAGACCAAGGACACGTTAGTCTTTTTACAGGTTTTCTTGAACGTGGTCTCCCCAAATATGGATGAGAGAGTCCATACTCACAAGAGCTTCACCACAAAACTTATAGCTGTGATGAGAAGGGTTTCTCATACCCATGGTCATGATAAACACATTTTTTGAGTTGAATACCACGAACCAGGTCTCTTGCCATACTGAAAATTTTGATTGTAGTCTTTCAGATGGCACTCTAACAGGTGCATATAAGGTGCATATATCAACAGGTATTGCATAATAAAAAGAATTCGTCTGCGAAGAGTCGCACACTCGAAGACAAATGTTAGTGATGTCGTTCATATAGAAGAGAAATCCAACGGGCCCAAAGACCATCCCCTGTGGCATTCTAGATAAGACTGGTAGATATATTGCATATTGATTTTCAAATCATGTTCTTGTTATCTACATCTCGTTTCCTTCGTCCCAAGACGACGACAAAAGCAATATGCGAGCGTTCCGCAGGCTCATAAAGATACTTAAAAGGTCTTTAAAAATGTAAACAGGTGATTGAATTTGTAAAGTTGTGTTCTTAACGAAGCATGGAAATAGAGCGCCTGATTAAATTTACATGCATCAACTTTGGTTGAGATCAATTAAAACAAAAAGGTGGTGAAACATCAACTTGTCTAGTGAGGTATTGTGCCTATATAGTCGCATTTCGTAAATAGGTTACAAACCAAAGCTTTATTAAAAGTTGCATGCGGAAATTTCTTGAAAGGGTGAGGACAAGTCGATTAGACAAACGAAACATGGAAATAGGGCGCCTGATTAAATTTACAAGCATCAAGTTTGGTTGAGATCAATTAAAACAAAAAAGTGGTGAAACATCCACTTGCCTAGTGAGGTATACTGCTAGTCGCATTTCGTATATAGGTTACTGATCAAACCTTTATTAAAAGTTACATCGGATGATATTGGCGGAAATTTCTTGAAAGGGTGAGGACAAGTCGACTAGACAATTCTTTACAAGGTAGGAGGTACAGATTTTTATTTTATTTCCACGAGTAGAGTACTATAATAATTTAATCCGGAGAAGATGGACTGCGAGGACAAATTATCAGCAAACGTTCCGGACAAACGTATTGAATGTTAAAAATATTGCTCGCATAACGCAAATGATTCAGGGTTTTCCAGGAATAAATGGCATGAAAATCTATGAAACTATTTATAAACAGAAAAGACATTCTAATTTCACTCAACTTTAAATTTGTGATGGGGTAGATTACTTTGGACATTCCCGTTGTCAAAGAGTGGGCGATAATCCCATCAATCCCATGGGATCCCCGCTTATACAAAGGCATAGCAAAACGTTCAATAATCTGGCTATATTTATTGGTATCATGAACGCGTCTTTCAATACTATTTTTCATTCATTTCCTTCAATTTAGCTGTATAGGTTATATGTCAGTGTTTGGGTTCATTTCAATATAATTTATTACATAGGTAAACTAATAACGTAGTTTGGTAATATGAGTATCAGAAGTATCAAAAATAATATGCATAATTATCGCCAAGAAGGAAATTTAAGTCACGCACCCCAAAACAGAGAACAAACCCGATTTTGAGATTTGCAGATTTGGACAGAGCACAAGAAATTAAGCTTTAAAATGAATCCAAATAAATTTCATTGCTTACGGAATTTTCGAGATATAAACGGTTTTCTAAAAGCCGCAGTAGTATTTTCATAATTTTGGTTTTCAAGAAATAAGCCGAATAATGTTCTTGAGTACAGCAATCAATAGGATACCGGATTAGCATAACTAACTCGGTATTTGATCAGATCTGTTTTCTATTGGTTCTTTTATGTTCTGATAATGATTTTTTAAATTTTCATCGTGTCTTATGTTTCTTTTGAATTGCACCTTTCAACCTGCTCTATCTGTGTCTTGAAAGTACATCGCCGGATAAGGAGAGAGGGAGGCCCTCTATAATCATCATAGTTAAATTTCACAATCAATTTTGAGTTGGTGTTTTACAACTACTTAATCATGTACGCAAGGTGTTTTTTAATTATCCCAAAAATACACTTGTATCAAGAAAAATGAGAAAAGAGAAACTTCAGGTGCATGCTTTCTGGAAAAAGCAAAGCTTAGAGCATGCCTCCATTTCAATGGCCATTTATATGACTTGAATGAAGAAACAGGAAGATGTTGCATAGCTGCCCTTTGTTATGGAGCTTGTAAGTGATGCCTAGATAGACCTTTCGTCATTCATAAGCTACAAAGAGGTTACATGAGGCAGCCCTTTATAACAATACCCAGATACCTATTAGCTTATGCTGATGTAGCGCAATGCATGCTAAGATTTGGTTATTTAACCTGGAATACAACATAATGGCCCACATCTTAATTACAAAGCATGGCCCATGAGTCAATAAAATCTCGATTCCCATGGCGCAGTTCAATGGTTTTAATTCACCAGTATTTTGAGCAAATACACGCCCCTGTATTTGGGTATTATTTCTGATACCCAGCATGCATGGTCAACTGTTGTTAACATGTGCCCATCCAAGGCTACTGAACCGAGCCCTTGCTAGATTAGCATGCCTTACCTCATATGTGGTATGTAATAGATTGTTGTTTTTGTGGCAATTCCATTTAGTGTCCAGGCCCCCCCCCCCAGAAAACAAAAATGCAAAATTGAGGTCTTGGTAATTAATGTAACGCACATTCTTACAAAGCGGCATCGTGGTTCTTAGGGGGGAAGGGTTCATATTGGAAATTTCAATTGACCAATTGAAGCCTGTGTTGAGTAATTTCACATTAAAGCGACTTTAGGGGAATTTATGTAAGGAATTTTTTGAAAACCAGCAAAGGTAAAGTGTGAGTATGTTGTGTGATAATGCAAAATGTTTCAAATAGATTACCGTTCTATGAAAACTATAGAGGCGTCCTTCATCCTATCTGGCGATGGTCCTTTGAATGGTAAGTTTCCATTTCCATAGCAACCATATAAAATCTTATAGTGTTTGCAGGGGAGGGTATTCTATAATACATTTTGTATTAAAGTCCTGAGCTCATGAAGATTTCGAAATATTATTTTTTTTTTTTGGTGTATTGTTTTGGTTGTAATAAGGAAAAATAGTCAAATAGAACGAAAGATAGTAACCTAAATGCAACCCAATTCCGAAAAATGAGATGAATCGGATTTTGTGTTTGATGCAGTAATAAAAATAAGCATTGATGTGTAGAATTAGTCCCATTTAGGATACTGTGTATAACAAAAATTCCGGATCCGGAAGTTTTTATAAACAAAGTTGTGATTTTCTATATGAAGAATTTCGATTTAAGCTCGCAATTTCACACGTGATTAGTGTATGGACAAGAACTATGTAACATGCAAAAAACCGATTTTTTTGGACAATCGAGGGCGCCCTCCTCAGGAAAAATTCTGAGTCGGCACTTTAAAAATTCGTGGTTTATTAAAATTGGGTTTATGGGGACGTTTCGTATATGGATGATTCAAAAGGATTATGGGGTTACAGTTCAAGCTTATATTTTTAGCATTAATATAAATATGGAAAATAAACGAGTAAAATTGTAAATTGTGAAATATTGAGGTCTTTCTTGGCATTGTTAAGGATACAATACCTTGCAGTTATGTAATATCTGAAATGATTTGTATTTCCCCTTGGCTTATTCTATTTCCTACTCCCGTGAAGAAAAACATACTTTCCCATTGTTAATGTAAGGTATTAGATCATTGAAAAGCTTGGGTAATTTATTGTTTTAACTGCAGAAGCGTGATTGTTCACTAACTTCAGCTTGAAAATAAATTAACCCCAACAAGTTTCACCAACAATGATCAAAGAAGAATAAATGAACCAAAATAACAACAGGAATTTAGCAGTATTAAAATGAAACAACAATAACAATGATCAATTCAATAAAAGAAATACAAATATTTTTATGGCTAGAACTTTTCTAGTCTTATGTTACAAACCTGGTAAATTGGTCCAGTTGTCAAAAAATATACATGGCAATAACCGTTCACACTTCACTGCACTAGTGCAGTGAGTTGCATTGCCCGAGAGCAGTCCCTGCCCAAGATTCTGCAAATTCAGCCTCTTATTATACATTGGACAAAGTACAATTTGCTTTACCTTGCATTGCAAGTTGCAGTAAGAAAAGTGATCGATATATCGTAACGCAGCAGAACTGCACTGCATTGCATAAAGTATTAACGGACCTTAACGGTCATTACTGCCCTTTGAGTTAATTTGTTATTTTGTGAAAAAAACGTAAAAATATTAAAAATTGCAATTTAAACACTTAAGTGACCGTGGGGGGGGTCCTGGGACCCCCAAAATTTGGTTTTCGCGCTGGCGCTTTACGCGTGGGGAGTTTTTGCGCCGTAAATTTTTTTGTAATTGCTGACTTTTATTCGCTTCTTTTCATACCAAAATAATTAAAATCGCCAAGCCGTTAATGAGTTAATTAGTGGGGGTTCCATGGCACCTCCTTGTGCACTAACCAAGGGTGGTTTGAATCACTCCCACAATACATTGCAATTGCCACTACTGTACTGTACAAAACTTATGTCACTACATGACAGTCATAATCATGCTAAAGACTCCCTAAGTACTACATGCTTTGTGGGCGAAAATGAACGTATAAGTCCGGATTCTTTTTATGTGTTCATAATAGGATTTTTGTGGGAATCACATGACCCCTGTTAGGTGAAATTTCCCAAATCAGGTGCATTGTGGGACTGACTCAATCCCCTCTGGGGCACTAACGGGAAGTCATTTGAGATATTTAAAAAATAAGATAAGAAACCGAGAACCAGCGAGCCATTTTTTTTTGCTGATATAAGTTAACCATACATGTAGTAACATTACTTAGTACCAATAAAAATATTACCCGTTTATGTGCTGAAACACACAATTTTCCATCATGGCGTTGCAAAAACCGGTTACTGTACAAACTCTATGGGAAAATGACGTGTATTTTTTGCAACACCTTAAAAAATACAAGGATTACCTAAAACTTGCTGGTTTTGTTTAAATATAAGTAATTTGGGTCTTCTAGAATAGATATCAACATAAAATAAGTTTTCAAAATGTTTGATGTAAGCGCAAGGCTCATTTGAATTTTCCGTCTTTTTGCCCTTTTTAGCGTGTTTTGAAAACAATGTTTTGCCCCTAATTTGCAGCCCAAATAAAAAATTTTATTTTTTATTGCTGATTTACGGTTGTCTTATGACCCTTCACATGTGGTATAAATTTCGTACAAAAATTCCCTCGGGAAAGTGGTTTCCTTGGGGGGCATGGAACCCCCCCCCCCCCCCTTGGGCACCAACGGGAGTGAAAACCCCTTGGTCACTTAAGTGTTAAATAAACTTGCCCTCAAATGTAGAGTAGTTATATTAACCATATTACTAAACACTTGAGCCAAAATGAGTAAATCTTTTCTCCTAGTTCTAATCAATAAAATTGGGTGGATTGAGCTTGATACACAAGGTCGAACTATGAGTTTTAACAAATATTGTGCGAGGCGTGGCCGAGGACAATATTTTTTAAACTCATAGCTCATAGTGTTATTGGATTGATTGACCCAATTACATATGAAATACGAAGCATTGTATAGCTCAATACATGTTTTGGTGGCCATATTGGCGGCCATATTGAAATTGACCACGATGTGAGCCTCCGATGGTTCTTTAATTAGCTTATATTGATAACTTGACGCCAAAACCTTTGACTAGACATCTAAAGTGCCATCCTGGATTAAATATATATGGAGTTATAGCTGATAATATGTAATGGCGGCCATCTTGGGCGCCATCCTGAATTTCTCAAAACGCTTAAGGGTGCACCTGATAGATTCTCAAAGAGAACACTTTCAGCTACACAAATCAATCTTAAAACTACACAAAAGTTCCAGGTTCAGCCTTGGTTCTACTGGACTATTAGCTCTGTTTTAAAAGTAATGTGCTTTAATGGCACTATTTAAGAACAGTGCATTTCATACGTTATCCTGTCAACAGACTACCTATCTGAGAATGCTGTCTCTTCTTTTTATCACTTTTGACACAACCTTTCACGTGACGTTAAATTATTTAATTAGAAATGCAAATTACAGATTCTGCAATTTATTGAAGGTGCTTGTTCCAATTTTTGTCTATCATGTGCTCTACTTGATATGAGAGCCTCTCACTTGCATACACTCACCAACAAATATTGTGGGCAAATAAAATTACGGTTTTGAAGGTAGAAGCGATAATGCATATTGTAATGATGTTTAACCATTTAAACGGCCATTTTTTTTTTGTCTCGACCTTGGGAAAGAAATGGAATTGAAAGCTGAAATTCAGGACGACAATGAGAAACCAAAATTGTCAGGGGTCCTAAAGACGACCGAAATACACACACAATTAATATCGTAAAATATATTTTATAGAGATTTTATTATTGTCCTTTTTTAGATTTTGGCTTGGAAGTGTTTTATGTCCGATTGCGGATTTTTTTGGCCATAAATGGAAAAAAGGTTCGCCATATATTTTTTTTCAGCATGGTTGCACAAGTTTTTAAAAGTTTCTACCTCATTTGGTAGGAAGCAAAGTTTAATTGAAAAACACCGTTCCTCAAAACGCAATTTGGTATCGATATTTACATTATTCGTTTCTTAAAGAGACACTGGCACATTTGAAAAATAGTGCGCCCTCAAGATTTTTCAAAATCGATATTTTTGCATGGTTGTAAAGCTTTAATATACAAAAGCCCTCACCCGAAATGATTAAGACCAAATCAGCTTCCTTATGGGTAAACAGAACGATTTTTTTAATTTAACGTCGCCGGCGACGTTTAATTCAGCAGACGACGAAAATGGAGTTTAACACAAGAACACGCACGCAGTATGCATGTTTCCCATGCTATGCACACTGTTGACCGGTCTATAACCTTTGTGGTTTTAATATCAGTGAGTACGAGTCAAAAATGTTCATGTAATATACACATTTGTTCATTAAAGTTATGGAAAACTTAAAAGTTGGCCTACAAATTACCTGGACGTCTTTATCCTCATATCAATGTCCATATCTGTTTTGGGGTATGTTATTTTTATGTGTAAAATATATTTCTGTTCTTCAATGGCCTAGACTATCATTTGAGAGCAAATTGAAGGAATTCCATATTTGTGAAAATGTGCCAGTGCCGCTTTAAATGTCTACTTTTTACATTATTCTTTACTCTAATAGCAAAATTATCCAAAAATCGGGTTCCTTTCTGAATCCTTGCATGTGAGAGTATACTTAGAACCAACAGTTTTACATGATGATCAATTATCGACTCATTTTATCCACATTACTGAATGACATTTTCTTCAAGTAAAAATGTCATACACAACAAATGGATTAATAACAAGCTGGCATGAACAATTGCACTGAATATATTCGGAGATGAAAACAACAATTTTTCTCGATAAAGCAAATATTTAGATAGCGCTATCGAAAAATTGAGACATGTCAAGAATCGACTTTTGCTTGTGATCAGGTTTGCGATTATGGGGCAAACTAAACAGATTTTGAATTAAATCGCGCCTTACAACCACGACTAAACTTTCCTACGAATAATTGCAGATGGTATCAATGTAATTTTTATTTCCTCTAAGCTCACAAAATATCTCACAATGTGTTATATATTTGTAAAGGAAACTGTGAGAGTGAAAAGTGTCAAAATGCACTTACTATGTTTAATCGGGAATTCAGAACGTTGGCCAAACTGTCAGTGGCGTACCGACGGGGGGGGGGGGGGGCAGGGGGGCAAGTTGCCCCCTCTGGCTCAAAAAAGCGGGACGATATGGACCAAAATATGCATTTTCACCCCTCTTTTTCGGGCAATTTTGACCAATTTCAGCCTAAATTTGGGCAAAATTAAAGTAAAAATTGCGATTTTCACGCGCTACGCCGCGCACATTTAGTCAAATGCAGACTTAATTGGTCCAATTCACCGGGACGACATAGGAATTTTGCCCACTCTGGCGGGACGACTTGCAAATTTTGCCCCCTATTGATCGACTGCCTCGGTACGCCACTGCAAACTGTGCATAATGACAGGAGCATTCAGGGTATATATTAAGCTTTGATTCTCAATACCGGAAATAATTTACCTCCGAATTCAGCTGTAAACAACAGCTTTCATCAGCGGTATGACCCGGATTTTACCTTAATGTGGCGTCAATAATCGAGTATAGACGTAGTGACGTAGAAGTCGGAAGAGCCCCCCCACCCCGTCTGTGTTGAGAGAAGGTTTGTGGCACTGATGTTTGTGTCATGTGCTTTCTTTCAATCCTCTTTCAACGTTAGCAAGGCTCCCTGTCCAAAACAGAAAACTTTGTCCAAGTCGACGTGGTGGCCTGGCGACTCTGTGGATCTGTTGGATACCTCGGAGAGGTGGAGCTGGGCGGATTCATTAGGATTAAAATACAACAATTAAAAAACCCGAGCAATACAAACCTCAGCAATTTTAAACGGTGGCGTGGCCACTAGGTCTTTTTTCGGGTAAATCTGTGAACATTTCAAAATGAAATGGAATTTCTGATATTCTACGGTATTTCCGTAACCTGACCAGGTTTACTGACCACGGTGAATGCAACAACCTTTACAGCTCAGGTAACTGGTCAGGTTACGGAAAACAAACCATAAGTGAAGAGCCACCTATACGGAACAGCGGGTTTTTTAGTACTTACTCATCGCGGTTGGGCGTAATTGCCACAACCGAGTAGGTGACAATATTGCGAGATGTTGAACGCACAGCAAAAGACTTGAAGCTTTTATCAGAATAACCTTGCTTGTAGCATCATTAAGATAACAGCAAAATGGTTTCGCGTAATGGTTGGTAATACTTTGGGGGAGGAGGTAATCAGCTATGTAATGTTTGTCAAATAGGCAGGCAGGTGCAGTGACCAATAATGAAATCGCTATAATCGTTTTAAATTCTAAAAACCAGCAGCCTGAAAGAACTTTGGAAATACCAGTCACAAACGACAATCATCACATTAAACGAGTCATCTGTGACATCCCGAGAACGTGGGTGAAAAAATCCTATCTATATAGGCGGCTTCTTTTCTCCATGGTGGCACGGGGGAGGATAGTAGTGGCATTCTGCCCGCGGTTTCAGATGGCAATCGATCACATCAATGCCCAGTCAGGAATTTACCGGGTATGAACTTCGCATGTTTGGGAACGAACTCAGGTAATTAGTATGCGGAAGGGAAAAAGGTAAGACACGGTTAAAAGTTAGTGGATCAATTCATGCTTTTTTGTGAACTTCCCATGTTTTCGCTAAACGGTGTCCAAAAGTATTGACTCTTTTTCTTGAGAAAAAAAACAAGACATTACTGCAAAGGATACACAATTCTCCAGGGCATTATTGACTAAATAAAAACTCTAAGTATTTTTCTTTTAGGCTTAAAAACATTATCAATTAACGCAAATAACTGTCAATTAACGATAATGTTACCTAAATTTTATGCTTAACTAAAGGCTTTTACTAAAAATTAAAAGAAAAGGAATGCAGTAAATTACAAAACACTATTCTTTGTCTGGTACAGTATAACTCCGGAGGGAGGAAACTACATTGATGTACAGTGCACTGTAAAATGTTTTGTTAGCAGAATACTTTGCAGTACATTTATTCAGAATTATGTTTCGCAGAGGAAATTTGCTTTACCTATTTAACAATGTATTTGCAGATACTAGGACGTTTCCACAAAATTTCACCCCAATCTTTTCATCGAAAACGGATTTTCGTAGTGTTTAGAATGCTTACTTAAGGTTTACAATAATAAAATCTCACTGAAGTGGAATAAGCCGAAAATCGCGTCATTAGTATTTCTGTTGTATATGACTGAAAATCCAAGCGTTCTCTGTATCGAGTCAATTTGGACGGGGCGCGGCAGTCGAAAACTAGTGTTGGTATTCGTTCTAGTTGCACCTTTAAACTTCGACAAAATATCTTCGGGTCTACAACAATACCAGTGCAAATTTAGGGACAGGTGTATCAGAAATTCTCCCCGAGTATCACAATGGTTATGTTAATGCTACTTCTCTGATATTTCAATTGCCTCTTCATCGTCCTTGAAAGGGCTGATGATGAAATATATCATTGGTTAATAAAATGTAGAGCACCCACCAGGAAAAATTAGGCAATGTGAACGTTTTTTAATTTCTGACGCCTGATAGATTCTCTCTCTATATATAATAATACATAAGTGTCTTGACACAAAATATCGATGAAGAAGAGATCCCAGCCCACTATTGAAGGTGCGTGACCACGATCGTGCGTCGACTTTTTCATGCAATGTTTTTTTTTTGGGGGGGGGGGGGGCTATGTACGCACGCATTACAGACATTCAATTTCCATCTTCTTTGATACTTCTCTGCTATCGGACAATCACATGGCCAAATCAAGTATTTGGCTCTGACAGGATTATAATGGTCAGATTGCCAAAATCAGAAATATATATAATTAAAAAAAGACCCAAAACAAAAAGCAACAAACAACAAATAACCAACAACCACAACAAACAACTAAACAACAACAAAACAAAACAAAATTAAAGAAACAAATTGGACGTACCTTGTTCTTCTTTACTAATGCACACTAATAATGAAAACCACCGTGAACATCGGAGCAACATAGTGGTCGTTGAAATCGGACGAACATCATTGCCATTGTGGATTGAAAAATAGCATAGCCAATTGAATTTTAATTGACCCCTTAGTTCAAAGGTAGACAAGAAATATTTTTATGAATCAAATAACCGTTCTGAGCTATCCGCTGTGAAAACGGAAGGGCACCGTTAGGACCTAACCACCTATCTATCGTCCTTCTACCCAACTCAATTGTTAGCTTAATTGCGTAAGGCGCCATGCGATAATATGGAGATTACATCTTCGAATCCGGACAACCGCACATGTTTTTTCAACACTGCGTGCGTTCCCTCTCCAGTGATGGGAAATTAGAACAAGTCATTTAATGAACATTTGAACATGAGGCATGGCTTCTGGTGTTAAAGCAAATTTGATCGAATAAACGACGTGGATTATTATGTTATGGGCTTCACCAATCCTTACTGCTTAAATCCGCGATGATCAATGCCACTAGCAAGATATCCACCAAAAAATGTTGATGAGTTGCGCCTACTCCTCTAAAGCAACAGATAGAGCACGGAAAAGAAATAATCTTTTCTTTTTAATGTACCGTACCCAAAGTAGGGTCCTTCACGTAAATTAATTTATGTGAATGGGACCTTTGTTTCCCCTCAACGATCATCCAAAACAAGTGAACAATACAATACAGTACTGTTCACCTGAACATTGTTAGATGTTTCTTAGGCGATCTTTTGCTATTCCTGCATGGCTGGTTGTTCTGGAGGACAGGTCTGGCCAAGTTAACATATTGGACCTCCCAAGAACGTGCCCAATACATCGAGTCTTTCCCTTGGAGCGTCAACCATTTTGAATGAAAACAAACACCCGTCAGCTTTGGCACATAGATGTGCAAATAGACACCCATATACATGAAACATGACAATGCAGAAGACAATACACTAGCTGGACAAGGTGACTTTTCAGATATGAAAAAAAAAGGGGGGGCTTTTTGGTTTCTACGGGAAGTTCTATTCGAGTTACAATCAGATCGGTACATCCCTTTAAAACCCTTGTTATTTACTTTTCTCATTTCGAATCTTGATAAAAATCTACCGATCTTTTACATGTTCACCACTAGATGAATGGTAAATAGACTTGGGCCAAAAGAATATTGTAGGTGTTGAAATCGTTTTACCCGGAGTAATGCCTTTAATATGGCATAGGAGAGAGAGAGAGATTAAGAGGGAGAGAGAGAGAGGAGGATGGAGAGAGAGGAGGAGAGAGAGCGAGAGTGTAGAGAAGGGGGATCAGAGTGCCTCCTTACCACTATATTTTTTATTCTCGTTACGGACCTTTAATAAATTCTCAACGATCTTTACAATGGTCAAACCATAACAAAGTAACCAGACCTTTTTGAAAGTCGAATTATCAGACATGATTAGGAGTCTGACAAAATTTAATGCAAGTGTTACGTGGCAATGTAGATCATTTCGATATCTGTATTCCTACCTTTAATTGCCTTGCTCAATGTCAACCAGGGGATGCAGGCCAAATGGGCTTGCTTTGAAAGGTTATTTGATGATAATGCATCCGTAAAGTAAAGATTGCTTTCTGTACTATACCGTATTAAATTTGGTCAACGGGACGTTGCGCCCAAGTTGATTCCTATTGATGTTACTTTATTAAACAATTACCGCAAAGCTGCTATGATGATGAGATTGCAACTAACGAGGGTGTAACATATTACTAAGTGCAAAACCTGAACGGGGATTTTTTTTATATGGAAATATCGCAATCAAAACAATCGTAATTGGCTGTTTCAAAGGGGGGGGAGGTAGGTAATAGCATATTCTAAAAGAAAAAACACATTAAACGAACGAAATTAGAGGGTTCATGTAAAACGTAATAAAGTGAATACCATAATTTTAAACGTAGGATTCTCACTTGGCACACAGGCGGGAAGGTATTGATTGACACGGGAGTTTCCGTAACCTGACCCATTGACACACGTTTGTCTGACAGAACTTATGAATTAGGGAACCTTTAGGCCAACCGAACCTGTGCACTTATTCCGTGTGACGAGTTCCGAATTCAACATTACGGGTACCACGGAAAACTCACTATTGAAACACCCTCTATAGTCAAGTGTAACAAGCATTAAGGAACTTAAAACGATATAAGGTTCCCTCGTTGTTTGCCCTCAAGATCATCCAAACAAATGAAAAAATACAATACGTGTAACTGCTTCACTTTAACATTTTAGATGTTTCTGTAGGTGATTCTTTTGTATTCTCTGCATGCTGGTTGTTCTGGAGGACAGGTCTGGCCAAGTTAACATACTGACCTCCCAAGAACGTGCCCAATACATCGCATCTTTCCCTGGAGCGTCACCCATTTTTAATGAAAAAAACTCCCGTCAGCTTTGGCACATAGCATTTGCAAATAGACACCCATACTGCATGAACATACAATGCAGAAGACAATACACTAGCTGGACAAGGTGACTTTTCAGATATGAAGCTGTATTACGGGAAGTCTATTCGAGTTAAAATCAGAGTACATCCCTAAAACCCTTGTTATTCTACTTTTCTCATTTCGAATCTTAATAAAATATCTACCGATCTTTACATGGTCACACTATGAAATGGTAATACGACCTTGGGCAAAGCAATATTTGTAGGTGTGAAATCGTTTTACACGAAGTATATTCCTTTAATATGGCATAGGAGAGAGGGAGAGAGAGAGGGGGGAGAGAGAGAGAAGGGGGATCAGAGTGCATCCTTACACTATATTTTTTATTCTCGTTACGGATCCTTTAATAAATTCTCCAACGATCTTTACAATGGTCAAACCATAACAAAGTAACCAGACCTTTTTGAAAGGTCGAAATTCTCATACATGATGGAGTCTGACACAATTTTAATGAAGTGTTACGTGTGCATGTAGTTCATTTCGATATCTGTATTCCTACCTTTAATTGCCTTGCTCAATGTCAACAGAATGCAGGCCAAAATGGCTTTGAAAGGTTGATTTGCTGATAATGCATCCGTAAAGTAAAGATTGCTTTCTGTACTCTACCGTATTACATTTGGTCAACGGTACGTTGCGCACAAGTTGTTCCTTTATTTCCTTTTATTAAAACAATTACCGCAAGCTTCTATGATGATGATGCAACCTAACGAGGGTGTAAACATATTACTAAGTGCAAACATGAACGGGGATATATGGAAATATCGCAATCAAAACAATCGTTAATTGGCTGTTCCAAAGGGGGAGGTAATATGCATATCTAAAAGAAACACTTTAAACGGAACGAATTAGAGGTTTCATGTAAAACCTAATAGGAATACCATAATTTTAACGTAGGATTCTCACTTGGCACAGGCGGGAAGGTATTGATTGACACGGGAGTTTCCGTAACCTGACCCATCTGACACCACTTTTGTCTGACACACTTATGAATTAGGAAACCTTAACGGAACAAACCTGTGCCTTATTCCGTGAAGGGTTCCCGAATTCAACATATGAGTCAGGTTACGGAAACTCCCTATTGACACCCTCTTATAGTACAAGTGGTAACAAAGCATTAAAGCAATATTGGCCCATTTTTTTAAGAGCGTCCCAATTTTTTAAAATTTGATATTTTGCACAGTTACGTTGGTAATTATCTAGGAAACTATACCTGCGAACGAGAATGCTAAAAAATGTGTATTTATCACAAAATAAGCGATTTTGTAATTAGAATTGGGATCCAAGATTGGACTTAACGGCAAGGCTGAAATGCTAAGTTTTATGTCCTTCCATGATGAAATGTGCCACCTCGAGAAAATAACCTCTCTAACTTGACTTGCCCGAACTATTATAACAACTAATGGATGAGCGTAGACACGTACATGGCGCTATTTCCCGGCTATTTCACATTGGAAGGCCGTTTCCAGCAGCCGTTGAATTATTATCGGGGATCCCCGATAATAATTATTCTAGTACAAAATTCCTTCGTTTGTGACACATAGACATTTTCGAGCTTAACCCCAATTCACAGGGGATAGTTTTTTACTAGCCAGTTACCAATGCAACCGTGTAAAAATCTCCAAATTTTTTAAAAATTGGGGGCGCCCTCAAAAAAATTGCTAATATTGCTTTAAAGGACACTATCAGTGATTTTCTAAATCAGCAAATCCAAAAAAAAATCATCAACAAAATCAGATTTTTGCATGTATGTAACAAGTCCAGGTATCCTAACATACCCGCAAATGATTAAGGACCAGAAGAAAACCTAATAAGGACAGATCGGAAGATAGATGAGTATTACTGTCCGAACGGACACTTACTTACAAAAAAAAAATCACGTAATGGAATGGAGAAGTCGTTATCTTGGAACACTGCCGTTTTCTTCCTTTCTGTCAAGCTACAGCTGGAAAAGGTAACTTATGAGAATTCTAAAGACTATTCTTACTTTGAAGCTATCCTGCAAATTTCAAATTTTTTCAAATCACTGATAGTGTCTTGAAGGAACTTAAACGATATAAGGTTTCCCTCGTTGTTTTCCAAAATTTCCAAACCGGAAGACCCTGAATCATGGAAACTGTACATTTCCAGATGCTCATGCTCATACCCACAATTTGACACCAATTTTGTCCAGTTTGAATCAAAAGTTCAATTACCTTTATTCCATTTTCACACCATAATCTCTATAAACTAAAATCACAGGTATGCCAAACTATATATTTTTGATTCTTTGATAAGACAAATCATTTGAGATACTGTTCAACTAAATCGAACAACTTATATTGACTGACGTTTAGATTGAAAATGACCGCCAAACGGACCCCGTGGGATAATGGGAACCCATATAATCTGCTAGACTAAATGTGTTTAATTTGATGGAGCCAGCTCACTGTTGATTGGTTGAGGTTTGAGAGGTCTATATCCACCGGTGGACGAAAGGTAGGGCACTAGGTGTGAGAGAAAATTGGTCTGGTCTTGGTGTATCTAGCCAGGTAGTGTTCCATGTCTGTAAGATGTTCAATGGGGAGCTGGAGAGTTTAGCGGCGTGTCGACAGAAAGGTCGACGAGAGCGCAGTCTCTGTCTGCCGAGCTGGTGTGATTCTTTTTTTTTTTTTTTTTTTTTTTATGGATGAGCGTAGACACGTACATGGCGCTATTTCCCGGCTATTTCACATTGGAAGGCCGTTTCCAGCAGCCGTTGAATTATTATCGGGGATCCCCGATAATAATTATTCTAGTACAAAATTCCTTCGTTTGTGACACATAGACATTTTCGAGCTTAACCATTCACAGGTATAGTTTACTAGCCAGTTACCAATGCAACCGTGTAAAAATCTCCAAATTTTTTAAAAATTGGGGGCGCCCTTCAAAAAAATGTGCTAATATGGAACTTAAACGATATAAGGTTTCCCTCGTTTTTTTCCAAAATTTCCAAACCGGAAGACCCTGAATCATGGAAACTGTACATTTCCAGATGCTCATGCTCATACCCACAATTTGACACTAATTTTGTCCAGTTTGAATCAAAAGTTCAATGACCTTTATCACATTTTCACCCATATCTCTCTAACTAAACATCACAGGTATGCCAAACTATATATTTTCTGATTCCTTATGATAAGACAAATCATTCGAGATACTTTTCAACTAAATCGAACCACTTTATATGACTGATCTGTTTAGATTGAAGATGACCGCCAAACGGACCCCGTGGGATAATGGGAACCCATATAATCTGCTAGACTAAATGTGTTTAATTTGATGGAGCCAGCTCACTGTTGAATGGTTGAGGTTTGAGAGGTCTATATCCAGCGGTGGACGAAAGGTAGGGCACTAGGTGTGAGAGAAAATTGGTCTGGTCTTGGTGTATCTAGCCAGGTAGTGTTCCATGTCTGTAAGATGTTCAATGGGGAGCTGGAGAGTTTAGCGGCGTGTCGACAGAAAGGTCGACGAGAGCGCAGTCTCTGTCTGCCGAGCTGGTGTGATTCTTTGACAGTATTATGCAGCGGGTTTTGGAGAGCTTCACTACGATTTAGTGAAAAATATTGACTGTTTTAGTTCTCCTTGACCAAAATCCGAAACTCACTCGGTTTGGGTCAAAACTTAAAACGTATAAGAAGTATATAGAGGCAATTTACTGCTTTGGTGACAACTGATGAAGTACTTAATTAATTTCTTGATGGTTTTCTCTCCACGTCCTTCATGATCTTGCCACATTACGAAAGAAAATATTCGCAAATAACAGAAAAGAGCAGTGCCATTGTATGGCCATCATATGTACCGTTGAACAAACCTTTACTGTTGACTTTAGATGTTGTTTGTGGACATTCAAAATATTTTAACACCAATAATAGAATGATATGCATTCAATTAGAACATTTTCTTGTTTAATTTAAAGGCAAGTGTAAAGAATCCAATGGTATCCGGGGTATATTGTATCCGGGGTATATTGCCTTAATTAACTCGATCACAATTTATTGCCGTGTTGAACAGCACGTGAATAAACAGAATAGTATTTGGATTGTGTAGTAGGGCGCAGAGTGTGTTTTGAATCAATCCCATAATGCATTGCAATGTGCCTATACTATACTGTACTAAACACATGTCAGTACAAAGGGATAAAAAGTGTTCCAAAATTTCAAGAACCACAAGACATTTCATGATCATGCAAAAAACCCTAAGTACTAACGCTTTGTGGGCTAAAATGAGTGTAAAAGTCAGGGGTCTTATGGGTTAAGAATAGGATTTTTGTGGGATTACATGAGGGGAAATTTCCCAAAACTGGTGCATTGTGATATTGGCTCAATACACCCTCTGAGTAGGGCCTATGTATTATTGTCTTACTATTACCACTATTATTTTTCTCTTATTTTTGAAACATTTCTAAAGTAATGGGTGATACAATATCATGTTTTGGAGGAGAGCGAGCACCACCCCTGCCAACCCTAATGGCTAACAGTTTCACCGCTCACCGCACTTTAGGTTATACAACATTAACCTGGCTGCAATAAGGTGGACTATTTTCTTAAAACCTGCTTTAAACTTTCTGAAAATGTACCAGTTATATTTTAAGAGAGTGGTGGAATTTCATGATTGAAATGTTAGACTGATGTTTTCTCGAAGTAAATGACATTTGGACAGTAAATTTGAGGCAATTTACTCCGCGCTCAACAAGTTGACATCGATTTGGCCACTATCAGGCGTACCGACTTTAGAGCATCTCGTGCTGGGCGTTTAGATATGCTGTGAGTTTGGCGATTCGAAAGTTAATTTTTCGGGTCACCATACGTTGAAATTGTGGTTATTTATAGGCGATTTTAGCCCGTGCTTTGTTGGATTGTATCTGTGAAAGTTTTAAATGTGAAAGAAGCGTGCTCAAAGTTGTCAGTTTTTCCATAGACTACTGTGCGTAGGAAGTTAGTAGCTGTTAGTGGTGTTAGTGTATATCCTTTACAATAAACCATGATTGCATAGGCTTTGACATGCTATGGCGGATGTGACCCCGGTGTTTACTAACACAGATTTGGCTGTTTGCATTTGGTGTCTCAGATACTATAGCTGGACTAGCATGCAATATTTAATGGATCATGTCTAATCAAGCAAGCTGTATTTTGAAAGTACAAGTCTTGTGTTTTGACATTTAGGTGGCTGCTAATTACCTATTTGAATTACTGTCATTTACATCGCATATCATATCATCTAGTTTTTACGTAATTATATATACAACATATAGGTTAATCTGTCACACGTTTTCTAAGTAAGGTGTAAACTGACCTACTCTATGCAATAACAAGTAGGCTCTACTTAGAACTGCATTTGGTGATCCTAGTACCTACATTTTTGTTATGATGATTCACTAGATATCCTCAAGCAAAGGTTATTTTCAAACTTTTCAGTTCTTCTTCTTGCGTATGAGGCAGCAGCTATATAGCGTTTGAGCCAACTCACTGTTGATTGGTTGGGGTTTGAGAAATCTGTGTCCACCGGTGGACGAAAGGTAGGGCACTCATTGAGAATGTGATCCGCAGTCTGTGATGGAAAACCACATTGGCAGGCTGGCGATGGCCGCAGCCCCCATCGGTGCATATTGCTATTGAAGCGACCGACTCCTGTGCGAATCAGGTTTAAGGTGACCCATTCCTTGCGTGGGAGATTGCTGCCAGGTGGTAGTTCTGTCTTCTAAGGTGTAATAGAGAGTTGATCTGGTCTTGGGGTCTTTTCAGTTGATTCTCACTGTGGCTCTGAGCTATGAACGATCTTGTTGGCCCATATAAGCCGCGGGTAATAGGAACTATTAATGACGAAACGCTCAAAAATGGCAATTTATTCTGTTTCTGACTATAGTTTGCCCCAGGAATTTGCCCCTGATTACCAAATCTAAGAATTCAAATTTGGGCAAATTTCAGATGACAAATAAATAAATAAATAAATGAGGAAAATCAATAAGCGGAGAGCGAGCTTCAATATGCTGAGAAAACTTGTCTTCTCTGATTTCTCCTGATCTTGTTTGTTAAAATCTGACTTACATCTCTCTGGTTTTACTCTTATGACGTTTCCGGTGTGCAATTTTTTGAATTTTTTGATTAAGGTTCTTGTGCAAGGGGATTTAGGATTCTGCAAATTATTGGAACCACCTGGATCTGATGTCAAATGTGAAATGATTACATGTATCTGTCGTTCTAGTTCATAAATTAATATCCTTGGTTAATTTAATATTTCATTCTTCTATTCGTGACCTAATAATAATATGAATATGTCATAGACAGCTTTGCATTCTTTTGCCTTGATGTTAAAAAAAAAAAATTAGCTTATTGGCCAATGATTTCCTCAAAGCGTATATCACGGTATTTTAAAATGTCTTACAGAGAATATGAATCGGAATGGTCAAAACAGTGGCCCGTATTCCAAAAGAAACTGGTAACTAAACGCGATTTGAGCTTAAAATCGCCGTAAGTTAAGTTTCGTTAAGCAAACGCGTTAAATATTTTAACCATTTGCTGGCTCAACAAAAGCTTAAACAGAGTACATCAGTGTCATTAAAGACGCTAACTTGAGGTATAAAAAGGTCAATGTGTCTTGATGGTTGAGCGCCGACAAAGTGTACCCATGGCTTTCCGTAGGTGTAAGGTGCTCCAAGAATGGGGCTGAGCGAATGAACGAAAGAGGCACCATTCGCTCTTGTCAACTTGGGGACAGTGCAATGGGGCCCGTGCACTTGACGGACAACCACACTGAGTATAAAACACTTTAAACTAGCCCCCGCCCTAGTAAAATTTCGACGCATTTTGGCGAAGGGAAAATTACGTTTAAATTTAACCATCTTTCTGGAATTGCGTTTTTTAAGCGATACGTTTATCCAATATAAACGTTCGCTTAGCCTAAAATAGCGGCTAAAATCATTTTTGGAATCACGGAGCCATTGTGTTTTAATCACTGGAAAGGGTACCAACTGAAATTCTTTCTTAAAAGTAATTATAAAACACGTCAGGCAAGGAACCAATTCCATTCAAAAAAAAATTAAAAACTTGGGTTCCATGTTCCTATTTTGGTGCTGAAGTGTTGAACCAAGAAAAATAGCAACTTTCAAAACATATCTGGAAAAAACCTTTGTTAACATAATTTTCATTGTGAAAGAAAATGTTGAACTGCATTACCAAAAGGTGTTGTTACTTTTGTTTAAAAAAAAATGTCAGGAATAAAATGCAAACTAGTTATTTTGCTCATTTTTAGTGTTTTACTCATAGGGGTTAGTCATAAAGCTGCGCAGAGGTGAAAAAGGGTCTTAGATTTCTACCAACAGGGCCGGAATAATACACATTTGCATTCATAGCTAAAATTGATAATTGGGTTGTTGTGTTCATGAAAATACGTGATGACAAAAATAAAGTGATAGGCCAATGTCAACATAACAACCACCATTTCATCAATGAACGTCATTTTACACAGGGTAGCCCCGGGAGCAATTGGTTTCATAACCGCCATATTGGATTTTTTTTAATGAAATGCAATATAATCTTCCTAGAGTTTACCGCTTTTTTCAAACAAGGGACAAATTGCTTCATTTTTTAAAAGTCTCTAAGTAAGTGTTATCAATTATCTTCATATAAGACATGTGCTGGCATGGCTTCAACATAGTTATCTTTTTCAACATATGGTAACTACGGGTATATTTACATCACAATTCATAGGCCTATATTTGGAAGTATTTGTTTCCCTGGAATTTTCCTCCCACCCCAATCCAAGTTTTCGATTTTGAAAGCAAAGGGGCAATTTTTTCTTCAATTTTTTAAGTTTCAAACAATTATTATTACAATTATCTTTCAAATAAGACAAATGATAAGTGCATTCGCTTTTCAACTATATCTTTTTTTTTGAGTCGAAATTATTGATACAAATGGTTGAACCCGTCTATATACACCACAAGGCTTGTGTTTAAAGGTAATAATCACACTCATATGGCGGGCGACGTAGTGTCGGAATATATGTTGTCTGGGGTCAAGAGGTCACTATACAATTGCCAGGAATTGTCGGATGTCATTGACATTTCATATTACCGCTATTTTCAAGATGGCCGAAATTTCGTCAAAGAAACCGTTATATTTTCTTATTATATAACTAAGAAGATGGACTTTGGGTCAATGAGTGTTTCTTGAAGGAGTTCAAAAAAACTATTCTCAAGGGACTGTAGGAATGAATATAAACGTGACTGTTAATTGCATTTGTCATTCTTTTTTCCAAGAGTATAGCCCAATATTTTAAGTACAAGTACCCTAAAGACTATTAACTTACTGCAATGTGCAGGCTTAATATCTGGTGATATAAAATATAGTTAACCAACACTGCGTGTAATTAATACAAACACAGAATTCATCAGTACTCCTCCTTAGAACTGCCTAACTGCACTTTTATGCCCCCCTATGACGAAAACCCCAAAACATTGACTACCAAAAGGTGTGAACGTAACTAGCGTATGACAATTTAAGTACGAAATTCGAGGCGGTTTACTCTTGACATATCGGAAACAACCAAATAGAGTTTCTATCAAAACTAAATATCAAAATCCCATGCAATTCCAGATATATGTTCGGGATGAATACATATGAGAGTCAAAGGGTACCTTGGGGTTGTTGTCACATTGGTAGACCATGAATAACATGACTCACGAACTCATCTGACATTTTGAGGAATATTGCTGTTGAATTCTTCACCTCAACACCCACTTTGTCACAAAAAATCACCATTCCTGAGCGATTTAGTAGCATGAGCTGAAAATTGTTTGCCCCTTTTATATGTTGACCATAGCTGGAAATAGTACGTACTGAAAAACTTCCAACTTTAATTCCTGGACAGTTTTGTAAATAATAGTTTATGAATGAGGACCCCCAGAGAAAAGAAATCTTTAATTAACACCACAATCATCTCATGAGGCTTACGAGGGAAAGTATGTTCACGCAATAACATCTTGAAACCAAAATCACTGGCACAAATGGGTTGTGCTCGCCCAATACCCTAAATCGACGGCCAAGTACCAGTGTGCTACCATGGGCAGGGATATGCTTGCACGGTATGGGAAAGATCAACCCATACAAAGAAGCTTGATCCAGCGGTAAATGCAGGTGCCGCCGGCTTATCACAGGCTATGCATACCGCAACACCAACGGCAAAACTTATTAAATCCAGAGAATTGCTCCACCAGACATCCGTCGAGCGTAGCGAGCATGCAAGAGCCTAGATGCCAAGTATCTAATGTGAAGACCCCTATGTCTTGGACAGATACTGCGACAACGCCTTAAACCAGGAGAGAGTTCTTCAAGCAAAGTCCAACTCTTGAAACAAGTCGCTAAGAGGTCAAGAGAGTCGCCTTGTGGACAGAAAAGACTTGGCCATCAACCAAGTAACATCTATTGTATTGAACTTGGTGAGCATCCCACCTGGAGCTGACCCTCATGGAGAATGGGCGATGTGCCTCAACAGATGAGAAAACCAGAACTTGTCGATCTAAGGTTTCTTGCAGAAGTGGGCCTATCTGGAAGCAGATCAAGGTACTACCTGTGGTTGTGGAGCAGCTCCACAGACAATGGAACATCTCTTGGTCTGCACACTGCGGGGAGAGCAACGATGAAACAAACAAGGACCTGCGAATAAGTGAAGCAGCCAGACGTGTACCCATCTCTGCTGGATCAGTATTGAGAAACCTCAGGGTTTGGACACGATCAGAAGAATACTTCCAGAAAAAAAACATTTTTTACCAAAATTGTCTTCATAGGTGTTTGGCTTTGGCTTCCATTTTGGAAATGGCGCAGTAAATGCAAATTGCCACCACTTTAATGTTGGTCATCACCCTTTCATGAAGTCTACATCCTTACGGTCAATTTTAGATTTGATGACAAATGTATTTATTCACGCGCCCGGTAACATTTCTCACTTAAACTGGTTGGTGTGAAAGCCACTATACTGTGCGCCGTTATTATTATAGTGGTGCGGCCCGAATTTCAATATCCTGTGACAGCGGAATAAAACGGTATATGGTTCTAGATGCACGGTTAAGGAAGCTTGAGGTAAGTTCGGCAAAAAATGGTTGATATTGCCATTTAGAATTAGTTAAATATGAAAAAACTCTGTGAAAATATGCGCTTTATTGGATTAAAATCGGATATTGGCATGTATTTTACGGTTGGTTTAAAGAAATCAATTTGATTTCACACTTTGCCAAAATTGAATTGTCCTATTACTAATACATTGCGAATGATTCATATTGCAGTCTATTATTTTAGACGAGGAGCGGGGCGAGTTAATGCCTATTTTCGCAAACTGGGAATCGCTTCCGTGCAATTTCATTTTTCTTATGACAATTGGAACATTTACTGAGACAACTATCTGCAAACCAACAGAGGGAAATGGGAAATTGATTTTCGGTTGTTCGGTCACTGACGAGGAGGAAAATCAAAATGCGCATTTTACCGATTTTGCCAAAACGTTCTAATCCCACTAGGCACCTTCCAAAGCCGAAATTGAACAAAAAAAAAAAAGCTTCTGTAGGGTTATAGCTAATTTCATATCATGACTGATTAAAGACTGGTTGGTGAAAACTAGCTTTTAAAGGCGAGAAACTTTGGCACCGAAATTTTTCTTAGTTAACAATCCAAGGATGGAGTGCCGTTACCATAGCAACGGTAATAAAAATAGAATTGCTTGTTATTACAAGTATTTTCCTACAGCTAATCTTCTGGACATATAAAAGGGTGAAATGATTGATAGTAAAACAATAAGATGTTCACCTTCAACGCCTCCCCTAGGTTTGCCTCCTGCGCGCTTGCATGTGCGTTGCGTTTGACGAGTATTGATTCACATGTGCACTTTGCAAACTCAACAAACTGATGAACTCACCTGAAAATCTATTAAAATGAATCATGAAACTGTATCGCGGTACCGCGGTTAGAGTAGTACTGCAGTTCGGACAACAGCAAAACTCATCGAAAGGCAGATGCACTGTTGTATCGTTATTACGAGGAGGGATGGATTCTTTTTTTGGTATTTTTGAAGATATTCACGTTTTTGGTGCCATATTGTTTGACGTTCATGTTTCCAACTTAAAAGTATCGAAATACATGTACCGTGTCTAACAAACAGTAATCTAAGCACATCTGTTATTTTTATGGGAAGGATTGCTGTTATAGGGGTATATTTAAAAATTATTAAGATTTGGCTTCATTTTGAATTTGAAGTAAGGTGCAATCAAGGTACAAGTGCCCAGCACTTGTTCATGGGTCCTATAGTATATTATAACACTCCATAGTTGATAATATAGGGTCGAATAGATAATTACATCTATGCCAAGCCCAATCTTGGATTTCTCAAAAACGACTCACGGTTGCGGCTCAGATAGGTGGCACCCGGCAGATTCTAATTCTACCAACCCTTACCATCACTGTCAGAAGCAAAAAAAATTGTGTATTATTACTCAAAACTTTAACGGTTCAGGCCATTAATTGGGACCATATCTCTCTGGAATGTTCTCTTGAATCATATCAACAAATTCTCATTTGCATAGATAGATTGCTCAGACCTTGGAGGTCGCGCGGCACGTGAATATTTTAACTGTCGTCATAACAAAAAGCTACCAGACGCGCAACCCATTGTATACATCTACGGAGAAATACTCCGGGAATTACCATACCAGAATCTTCGCTGACTCCCAAACAGACTTGTATTTGAACGGCGGAGAAAACCTACTTAGTGATTAGCGTAACCGGCTAATGTGTTACAGTTTATTGTAAAAATGCCAAAAAGAGCGGTCACAGTCTAAATAACAGCATTTATACATTGCTTACAATAAAAAATGAAACAAAAGTATTTAAAAACAAATACAATTACATATGAAAGCTAAAAATATAGACCCTGAGACACTACAAACCACACTATACAAACAAACCAACACACTCACACACGGAAGTGAAAACAAACAAAACAAAACAATATAAAAACAAAAGCAAAATAGTTAAGCAGGCATTACATTCAAATGTAATGAAATTCCAAGTAAAGGAAAATTTGTCACAACAGAGGGATACATGATAACAGAATGTCAAACGACACGATTAATATTTAATTGTTTATAATAACGCTGATT
>JAMKCH010019099.1:0-43067 GCA_023653785.1 Ophioderma brevispina | reverse complement strand
TATTTTAAATATGTGTTGGTTAATGCTAACCTAAACCTAATCCAAACATACATCCCCAAAAAGCTGAGCATTAAACCAAACCATAACCTTAAACCATCCTGACCCTAATTGTAACCCGTACCATAACCCTAACCCTTACATCTAATCTTAATCTCTAAAACTGAAACCCTAATCTCAACCATAACTGCTTTTAAAATATAATTTGTAGTGTAAACAATATAAAAATTACATTGTTCTATGGATCCATTTTATACATTACGAAAATGATCCAATAGTGCATGCTTTTTTGGTGTCAAAAAAAACCCATCAGACACCCCTTATGGCCCCACATTACAAAAATTTGGTTGCGGCCCATGGCGTAGCAGCGTCTCACTATAGCATTCGTACGCCCATTCACTATCCATGCATCCATGATCCTTGACTCTTTTTGTGTGTCTCAGTTCGGGGCACATGTTGAATTTTTATTGGGATAATTATACATAAATTTTTCCCCATTATCGACTATTTAGTGGCAGACATATATTTATATACGCATCTGAGGATGTTTTCTGTACAAACTACGTTCATAGGCTTGGTGGATGACGTGCTGATAATGTTTGTGAAGATTTTTTCAAGATTGGAATTCGGAGGATCAGAATTCGAAGTTCAGAATTCGGAAATCAAGAATTCGGAAGGATGTGAGTTATAATAGTATTATCCCTTCACATGTTGCCCCGGAGCCCTCAGGCCTGTTTTTCGCGTCGCGCGTACTGCGGGTATAAGTGCGGCTTATTCCTGGCCAGTTTTTTATGCTCCCCGCCTTTGTAAGTCCACACTTTGACCGCCAGGGCATTTTGGGGTTATGTCCCTGTATCGTGTCTGCTCCCTTGCATGAATTATATTTTCTCTTTCGCCCTTGTTATAGCCTCACGATGCAACCATGTCATATGTTTTCGCAGTGTATTTCCAGCTCGTGCCGATGATCTCTAATTCTTCTCAAGATTTCAGGGGGGTGCACGCGTCTTGTCTTTGTCTCGTCCGTCTCGTCTACTTGGCCTTAACCTATTCTACATTTGGATATCCAGGTTTTCGGCACGGGTTAATTACTTGTAGATAAATCCGCTGCGATGTGCGTGTTCTTCCTTTGATGTTGACAGAAGATGTTTCTACGTTGCCACTCCGCAGATGTTTGAGTGTATGAGTTCATTCGAAGACCAAGACAAGAACCCTCATGAATTGTGTGTGAAGTGCTGGTCATTCGTTCAAGAGAAGGACCTGGTATATATACACTAGTTGGTCAGAATTGGAAATCCAGAGAGTATTTGGACGAAATGGATGTGTATATGGAGAGAAAGACAAGATGAGTAAAGGCCAATGGCTATACACAGTTCCATCTCCGTACAGGGCATCTCTCCTCCGGGTCAGCGACAAGCGAAGACTATACCCAAATATTTCTACCAATCCCAGACAAATCAAGATCACCTTGTTATAGTCTCACAGGCGATACTACGTGGTTGCAGAGGCTACTCATAACAGTTATAGGGCAAGTTCGCCAAGCCAATCCAACTTCTTATGAAGATAAGGGCCATTGATTGATGTGATATCAGTGTGTGGGTCTACGTGATACTTTCGACTGGCTATCTATCCACTCCGTCCATTCATGTTGAATTGGAAGATTATCAACGGATGAGTAGTCAGATGGATGCCGCCACTCTACAAGTTAAAAGTAATCAAACATGGTATTGTACCGTGGTACCAGTAAGACCCGACGGCTTTCACGGCTATCTACACTTGAGTTATCCAGCTGCGAAATCAATGTATTCAACTTTGAGATACGTGGCCTCGGTCCGATGATGATACAATACGTGAGCCAGGTAGGGCTGTCAACATATCTCAGTAGAGTAATAGATAATAAACCGCTATCAACGGGCATCCTTGGTGATGCAGGTCTGAATTCGGCAACCGTGGTAGCAGTCCAATAGAGGCCCCATCGGCCGTTGTTAAGACCTCCTATTATGTTGATAGAGAATTGGACAACGGTACGGTGGTACCCGCAAGGACGGAGGCTTTGTGGTTTCGTGCTGGCTCGATAGCATTGTGTGATGATGTTATGGAAATAATTACTGAGGGTATGATTATTCTAGGAGTCTGTTCTAATACTTGACGACCGTGCTTCAAGTCCCGTGGTTTAACTCGGTTCTATTATTGAAGAACCGCCGAGTGTTACTGTAATTTAATAAGGGTCGGAGTTGTTATACAAGGAAAATGAGCTCTACGGCGATAGTGGAGATAGATAGTCTTTCAAAACGAGTCAGAGCTTTTCCTCCACGGCTCCGAAGAAAGTTGTGATGCAGAGGTGTTATTCAAGAAGAGAAGTATTCTTACTTGCTCTTTTCAGGAGTACAGTTGTTTACAGTCCGCCTGTCCGGTCTGTCCCTAACCGATCGCCGGGCTTGTTTACCGTGGTTATTATGTTGAACGTGATTCTACCGTTCTTCTGTCGAGCTTGCTGTCGGGCCGTCACCATTGTTTCTCTCCGGATGTAAACGCTTCTACCTTTCTTCCGTAGCACCACCGTGTCTTTCATTTAGTCAACCATCGGGCCGTGGTCTACCCGCTTAAAATTAAACCGTTCATGTCCCCGGTTGTTTTTCCCCCCTTCCTACCAGTCTAGTCAAGCGTCTTAGCCGTCGTCGTGCTTTCGGAAATGTTCCTCCTCTCCTGGTTCACTAATCTCGTACCCCAGAAAGAGGTGAGAATTCCGTGTTCTGGTTCTTCGTAGACGGCCGCTCGACTTCCGAGTTGTATTTGTATGCACGTCTTCGGATAGAGCTTCCTGTTGATTAAATAAGTTGGCGTTCTCCGTACAGAGATATCTCTATCGTTAAGAATTCTTTCTCCACTCCGCCTATAGGGTTTCATTCGAGTAGTCAAGAAAATACATCAAGTTCCCCTAGCCATATTTATGAAGTTTTTAGAGGCCGTCCTTCGGATATTTCTTCACGTCGGGGATCCAAGGTCTATGATCAGAGGTATATGTTCTTGATCAAGACATAGTGATGACTGTTTCATATCTTTATACTAAAGCTCCAGATCCGATTTAATGTGATTAGAAGGCAGTTTCTACTCCCGGGAACGTTCCTTCTACAACATGACATAGCCCTCTTTAGTGACCTTTTAATAAGGTTTCAAGTGAATGATTTCTATGATTTTTCGAAATCAGACGTAAGGATAATGATGATTCTTTCAATTTTAGTGTTAAGAACTCTATGCTTGCGGTAAAGTTGTCCTGCCTCCCAGATGTGAGCGTGGCAAAGAGTTATTATGATGAATATATCTTTAGAAGTAACCGATCGGAAGGGGGTTTATATTCTCTCATGACTCATTTCTTAGAATTCATCACACTATGGAGCCTACGTCAGGGACAGCTCCTCTTCCTATTGCGGTTCAAGCTGAGATTTCTGAGACTACGCAACCACTATTGGCTAATGTTACTCCACTCATTGCACTTTCTAGTCGAAGTACTACCACTTTAGAGCGCACTGGTGAAAGTGGGGTAAAGATTCTGATTTGATAGAGGTTACCAAACTGTGAAAGATTTCCCAATTTGTGATTTGCGCCTTTCTTCCAATTCGGCCTCTTCTTGAAAAAGTACCTATTTTCTAATGTTCCTGTTCCTGTCTCTTTTGTGCTGTTATGGTTCATCGAGGTTTGAAATGGTGAGTCGACTATTCTTCAATATCTTAGTCTACAGTTTTTCTGCTTCATCGCTAAACATCACATGAAACGTTGGTGAAGCCTCTTATTCCTGTGCTGATCTAGACAGACTATTGATGAGTTCAGAAGACTATTTGTAAAAGTATCAAAAGACTCCCTCCCCTCTCAGTGGATTTCCTGAGTTTTCCCATACATGTAGGAGGAAGGATGTCGAGTTCGTCAAGTTTCCTTTGGTTCCCACTCTTTGCTGGGATTAGAATGAAGTCTAATGAGAAGACTTTACGTTAGCCGAGTCCATGCCAATCAGCTGGGTGAAGATGATTCTTCTAGTATCATATGTGACTAGCCCATGGGGAAAATTCCAGGCAGAGACCATGCCCATCAGATGGAGTTGAAGATGGTTCTTCTACGTATAATATGGAGTAGATTCATGGAATGAATGTAGATGGAATCTTCGACTTTGATACAATTGCCCGTGATGGTTTGAGTAAGCTCGATTGTAGCGCTTCAACGTCTAAAAGTCAAATATGAGCAGTTTGTTGGAGCCTCTTGGAGCCTCTGTCTTAAGAAGCTATGAGAGATGTTCGTTTGTCTATGACATGATATTCATCATAGTTCCTTGGCAGAGCCCTTTTTAAAGTTTGCTCTCGGAAGACCGAATGCTTGTTGTTGATGCTTGGGAACCTAGACAGCCCAAAGAGGATTCTCTTGACTTGCTCCTGGGATAAAGGATCTCTTTGGACGAGGTCAGTGATCTACTTAGCTTCTCAAGAAGAGGATCATGTCAAGCTGTTGTAGATCAGCAAGCTGTCAAGAAATTAACCACTTGGAGTCGAAGGTTCCTTCAGACTTAAACCTTTTTGTTATGGGCCCTACAGAGAAGTGATTTCCAACTTTTTACCTATATTCGCCTTCCAACAGAGGAAACAGAGGTTCTTTCGGAAGTCGTTATGAATTAAGGCCACAAATCAACTTAGAGGCTCCAGACAGTTATAGAGAGTTTATTCCTTCCACTCCTCGAGTCTTAGAGGCGTCTGATGTGCCGCGAGTAAGTGAGGAAGATTCAACTGATTCCTACCTAACGATGACCCCAGTGGGGCGATCTAAAGCCTTTAGCTTCCCGGTTTGTTGTAGGTAGTGTGTTTGTGTAGTGTCGATATCCCTCAGAGCATGTGTTCTGCGCAGACTTCTCAGAAGGTTTAGAAGGTTACAATCAGAGTTACCACTAGTCCGACGATGAAAGTCAGATATTGTTCTACTCC
The DNA here is from genome assembly GCA_023653785.1 of Ophioderma brevispina. NCBI lineage: Eukaryota > Metazoa > Echinodermata > Ophiuroidea > Amphilepidida > Ophiodermatidae > Ophioderma > Ophioderma brevispina. The sequence continues at coordinate 38,109 of JAMKCH010019099.1, read as the reverse complement.
TATGCCAAAAAGAGACTTCACCAGCGCTATGATTCTAGAGAATGAAGTGAAGGAGTTATTTAGGAAAAAGGAAAATCTTTTTCCAATTATAAATCGTTGGAAGCGGTTCTACTCTTCAATCTAGATCCGAAGGGAGGAAAAGAGATTCTTCAACCAATCTTCAAATTACAGCTCCGTGTACAGATTATTCGTCCAGACTTTCAAAAATGCAAACTCATTCAGCTGTTATCTAGGAGTTTTATTAGGGGCTGGCTGTTTCGGCACAACGTTAGACGTAAGGATTCTTACATCCTTGTTCCTGTTTTCACATAAATATGGATTACTTCCAATTCGACAACCAGTCTTACCAGTTTCGAGTTTCTAACATCGGTCTTCAGTACGGCTCCTACCTTACAAGTTATAGAAACAGCGGCATAGGACATCTGAGAAGGAGGGGTATCCAGATATTCGTCGTTTTCGCGGTATGCTTGGATTGAGCACCAAACAAGTCTAGTCGATAGTTAGTTAACATTGGTTATAAAGATGTGAAGGAACCGGGTCCTATGACTAAACTTAAGATTTCTACCTCTTCCGAGTCTGAAGCTGGAATGTTTCTTGGAAGGCATCTAGATCTGATGAAATTCAAAGCTTTTCAACTGAAGAGAGGAATTGCGAAGTTTTTTAGATGGCATCCTGGCTCATAATGTAGAGAAGTTATCTCCAAGCTCATCTATGGGTCTGCTGCTTAGGATTGATGGCAAGGTTGGTAGACGTTTCTACCTTCTGCAGATTGTAGGTCGGACACTTTTTCCCAGCTCACCGTTGGGAAGTTTCTACTAGGACTTACTGTCAGGACCCTATATCACCAAGGGCGTTACGTTTGATATACTAAGTTTGTGAAGTACTTCGATGGTTTAGCAACTGTAAGGTCCTTGTATAGGTGGAAGGTAGGTAATTTCAAGAACTTTCCACAACCCAAGTCTATTTAGCGACAGATTCTTTGAAGACAGGTTAGAAAGCATGCACGAGGTCCCAACAAATAAGGCGTGTGGTCGAATCATTATAAGAAAGTCTCCATTATGTACTAGAGTTGCTACCGCTATGGTACACTTTTAAGGCGATTCAAAGGAGAACGTTATCTGGGAAAATCGGTGAAGATGAAAAGTGAAGAATAGATCAGATTCCCACTGTGAGTTGCGCTACGTTAATCCACCAAGGAGGAACAAGAGTATACTCATGTGTACTATGATTAATATCCGCCACCTCACTTGTTGCCAGAATCATTTTATTACTTGAAGGCGGAACATCTCCCTGGAGTTATCAATTATTTCGTAGACAGGTTTTTCCAGGGGATATGTCAGCCAAAATGATAGCTGACTCGGAATCTACTGTGGAGTTAGTGGCATTTCAAACCGTCATATTTACCAGATGATTTCTAGATTACACGGCCAATAGGTCATCTGTGTGCAAGCGGATGACTATTTCCAACAAACTCACCAACTACTGAAAGTAATGAAAAGATGTGGGATGGCGAAGACGAGAAGCTTGGGTGAGAGACTGCTTGATTATAAGTTGGGTCAATCTGATTGCTAAATTTTTGGCAAAGATATTTAGCATCAAGGTCATGCAGGATGTTGCTTTTAGCCCCTTTTGGGCACATAAGGTTTGGATTTTTAAGGTGGCTGGTCAGTTATTAGAGAAAAGTCGCAAGGACGGATTCTTTGTAAGGCAAAACAGTATGGTAAATAGAAAACATTAGAGTGAGCTTCTAGGGATTTCAAACGATCTCTATATTGACTGTTAGGCTGTCTCAAGCTCGCTTTAATGCAAGGATTTTTTCTGTAGAAGATGCCTCCTTGGCAGACGAGCTAGAAGGAAGTCAGCTTACATTAGTTTACTATAGTAGACTTTGACGCTTCTATTGTTATGAGTGAAGAAAATTATATTGATTGTTGATCCCATACAGCTTATGTTGGCGAAGTGAGCTAAATCGGACTTCGGATCCAGTGGCTGTAATCTCCATCTGGATCGAATATCATGTTACATCACCCTCTGGCAAAAAAATATTAAATGAAAATGAGGGCGCTATTTATGTTTGAGGACAGGACACAAATAAGATATTTATTTGTCTAGGTTGGAATTACATTAACAACGCCGACGGTTTTGTCGGCAGTTTCAACTTCTTTAGGTTCGTACAGTCGCCACTTCTAATGTACGTACTCGGATCGATTGGCAAACGTTCAGCGATCGGGGCTCTTTCTTTGGAAATGAAACGGTATTTTCTGGATATATAGCCAAAACACGTCACTCGATTTATTACCTCGGCCTTCGTTAGTTCGTTGCAAGCCAAAATCACAGTGGAAAGATCCGTCTTTTTATTAACCAGCTGATAGTTCATCATCCAGGTTGATCAGGCCTGGACCTTCCCTCTTGGAGGAGCTGTAGGTACAGACCTCACAGTCATATGTGATGTGGATAATGGTTTGTGGGCCTCTCCACAAATCGCAGTTTGGTGAAGGCTCTACTCCGATCTTGTGAGGAAGGGTCTTGTACGAACAACGCCAGTTCTGAGTGTCTGTTGAGGTTGACCCATGCTTTCCTATCAAGGTCAACAGCCTTGGGCTTGGCTAGATGGGCTACTGTCCACCAAAAACTGCTTTAGAGTTCAAAGTAGAGGATGAAAGAGGCCTCATACCTACCAGTCTGTCATTGATAGGGATGATTCGATAGGGAATACTGTGACTGCCGTGTCATGGATTGGGTAGCAAGAAAAGTGATTCCGTGGAATTCTATGATCCTCAAAAGGGTGTTGGTGGTGGGATTAGGCTACAGGTTCATCACATTTCTTGGAGAGTGTGATCGGCTGAAGGTTCCTCCTAAGGTTTGCAGGAGAATATGACCAGACAGAATTTGGAAGGTATTCTAAGAGGCCGTCGCAAAAAGGGCAACCACCTACAAGTCTCATTGCATCATTCAGACCGACATCAATCTTGTGTGAATGAGTGATGACTCAGTACTGGTGAGCGGATTCAGCGGGGGAGTATGCCAAGGGCAACAGGGAGAGATGTAAGGTGTCAAAGGATGAACCCCATCCAGTTTCCTGCGAGCCTTCTGAGGGAGGTTGAAAAGAGACGGCGTCTGGCACAGTGACTGCTTAGGGTGGTGATGAAAGGTAAGCTGCGGTCCATTAACCTCGGGCCTAGCTAGTTCTTCAAGAGCTTCCTAGTGTTGTGGTGATTACTTGAGAATAAACCATGCTGCGTGTCAAGGTCGGGAGCACCTGCGAGAGTTTTAACCTCCTCTCTATACATTCTTAAAAAATCTGATGGGATTCCTCAATTTCTGACCAACCTTTTCATCACTTACCTTAAACATGCAGCAAAGCAACATCATCCGAGGGGTCACTTTCCTCGATCATCTCTGACGCTTTTGTTAAAGTGAAAGCATCGTCACTGGACAGTAAAATCGCCGATTAACCCGCAAATGCTTAATGACATTTGAAGTTAGGCAACATCTCGGGTTTTTCACTTAGGAGGTAACATTATACTGGGAAATTATGGAAGGGAGCAGCAGGAATGCGAAGGACGCATACAACGTTCCAGAATGTTTGTATGAAAGACACGTCCTCCTTATAGTAGTGTTAAAATGTGACCAAAACCCATCCTGTCAGCAAAGCAGGCCATGGGAGTCGAGGAGGGGTGCTAAGAAATTCATTTAACCATATCTCAGTAAGGTGAGGACTGCCGGGGGAAGATGCTATACAATTGTTATGCTTCGAAGATGGAGTGTGTTATATGATATCATGAGTTAATGTATATGAGATTGTACATTGGGGCACAACATTATTCAAGCTTCGCGATAGGAAATTTCAATGGCGTGAAACCCCGTAGAAACTGAGACTACCGGCTCCACTTCCTCGACCCTAGTGATCCAGAAGTGTGGTCCAGTCATGACTAGTTGGAACATTTCGTAATGTATATAAATGGATAATAATAAATAGATGGTACTCACCAAAGTGTAGATTTTTCTTTATTTTGACTGTTAACTTACGAATGATCCAAATAGTAACCCTCTCGACAGCCCCATTCAACGCAAAGTGGGAGCCTGGGGGGCAAGGGGTCACAAAGAGCAAAGGATCAGGATTGCACAGTGGCGATAGTGATGGGGTACCGATGCTAGTGTGGGACCGCTGCTAGGGCATGGACGCACCGAAATTTTTAATGTGGCATAAGGAGTGTGTCTGATGGCTTTTTGAGCGACAAAAAATGCACTAGTTGGATCATTAGTAAGTATACAGTGTATAAAACTAGTAACAATCTCACAATCTTTGGTGAGTATATGTTATAACTTATCAGCACAATTTACTTTTGGAAAAGTGAATGTTAGCGTACCCACATTTTTCTTGAGACCTTGGTTTTTAATATTATTTGGAAATGCTTACCAAACCTGTATTAGGAGGTCACACCTAAAGTGATAAGCCGAATACTCCGGGCCTTTTCTCTGTCGTGTGCAATTGACAGAAAGTCAAAGTGGGGTTTTATTGGGGAACGATTACAATAAGCAGGGCAAGTTCTAAACAAGGTTTGCGGTTTTCTTTTGCCCTGTTTGTCCAAAAACCTTCCAAACTTTCTCGGTAGGCGTTCTACAAATAAGCCGATCAGTGGTGAATTTGAGAGAAAGTCATATCCTAAAAAAAAATCTCCCTCCGTCACTTAAGGATAAACCTTTGGATAAAAATGCCGATAGGCCTCAACACCTCATGGGTGGTTCTAGGCACTGGGACAACACGTCCCTACTGAGTAAAAGTTAAATGGCGAAAGTTTTCTCAGATGATCTTTTACGCATCATGCGAATGCATGCACCCTTTAAGTGTGCCTCCAAATAAATTTGTACTGTTGGTTTCAGTAGACTTAATTTAGAAAAAGGCGTTGACGATGAAAACTGAAGTCAGCATAGGATTGGATTCTATCACCACTGTCAAGATGATGAGTATGTGATACGTATCAAGCAAGTCGATGAATGATGCAGTGTTCTCTCTGCCTACAGTGATGACCTGGATATGCGCGTTTTCACTTGGCCCAATTGTAAGTAAAGTAAAAGGAGTAAAGTTGTTGTGCCGAGCAAGCTAGTACAAGGAGGGCCCTCATCTCTTTCATTAACATTTGAGCCAGACTCCGTATTATTTTTGCAGTGGGGGGGTTTGCCACTACCTCTGCAAACGAGTCAGTACTTTCCCAGCATTGAAAATGCTGGTACCCATTTATACACCTGGGTGAAGAGGAGTAATTGAGGTAAAGCGCCTTACTCAAGGGCACAACACGTTGGCGCGCAGCGGGGCTCGAACCCACAACCTTTGGAGTGTGGGGCGAGCGCTCAATCCACTGGACCACATATGCCCTCAAATCCCAAAGAATATCTATAACACACGTCACTGTTTGGGGAAGTGTATGGAGTGGTAATAGATGAGATGAATTTAGATGAAACGATCTAACCTGTGAGTGAATTTCTTAATTTGACATACAGAAATTATTTTCTTAATTTTCATATATATAGTTTTTGCTGTATTATATATACGGTTATTTCATATACAGCACTGTGAGGGCATTTTACAAAAGCATGTGAGTGAATGTAAATAGATTTAGTTGAAAAATGCCTCCTTAGCGTTTAACTACTCTGAGTTGTGATTCCAAACACAGTGGTTCAAAAATAGATCCACAGCCAGAATGGTTACTTACCAAACATATCTGTCTAGTCCTGCTAATATTGATAACCATTGGGCTCGGGCTTAACTGAATTCTGCAAGGTCCTTGTCTGTGCATTGCTGCTCCAACAGTGGGCAGACCAAGAGATGTTCCACTGCCCGTGGTGCTGCTCCACAACCATCAACTGAATTCTGCAAGGTCCTTGTCTGTGCATTGCTGCTCCAACAGTGGGCAGACCAAGAGATGTTCCACTGCCCGTGTTGCTTGCTCCACAACCGCAGGTAGTATCCTGATCTTCTTTCAGGATAGCCCTACCCTCTGCAAGGAACCCCAGATCGGCGGATTCTGGTTCCCAATCTGTCGAGACATTGCCATTCAGCCTATGAGGTGTCAGCTCCAGGTGGAAGATGCTCACCAGGTTCAAAACCACTAGATGTTACTTGTGTGATAGGCAAGTCTTTCTTTCCACAGGCAACTCTCTCAAACTCCTTAGAGACTTTTCAGGGGTTGAACTTTGCTTTAAAAGAAACTCTCTCTGGATCCAAGGCAGCCAGCTTAGGTGTCCCCCACATTGACACCTGGCAGCCACACTCCTACATGCCCACCACACCACGACGCTTACCTAAGAAAAAACAGCATTCCTAGACACTGTCTTGTGGAAATGCTGTCAATATGGTTTTCCAGGTTAAATTTCCATCGTTTGTTTCTATATACAGTGCACTTGGGTGTTTACATCAATCGGTCAGCTTCAAGGATAAACTAAAAGACGAAGGCCAGAACTCCATGGATGAGACATTAAATGCAGCCACTGCTGCACTGGAGGCACTAGGATTGACACAGGTGAGAGATGAGGTCAGAATATTTTTGGATTATGCTTGAAGATAGGTTTCATAGGCAGAGGGTGTATTGAGTCAATCCCACAATGCACCGCTTTGGGAAGGACACGCCGGATAAGGAGAGAAGGAGGCCCTCTATACTCAAAATAGTTCTATTCAACCATCATTTTGAGTTGGTGTTTTTTTTTAAGTTTTGTGAAAATGTGTGTGCAGGGTGTTTTTATCCCCAAAATAACTTGTATCAAGAAAAAATGAGAAAAGTCTGAGAAACTTCAGGGGCATGCTCTCTGGACAAAGCAAAGCTAAGAGCATGCCTCCACTTCAATGACCTTGATTACTTAGGCCTATATGAAGGAACAGGAAGATGTTGAATAGCTGCCCGTTGTCACGGAGCTTGTAAGTGACGCCTCTAGATAGACCTTTTGTCCTTCCTACTATAAAGAGGCTACATGAGACAGCCCTTTATAACAATAGCCAATACCTATTAGCTTCTGCTGCTAAGGTTTAGATTATATAACCGTCGTCACACCAAGCAGACTCTGGAATACAGATACAATGGCCATAACTCGCTATTAATTAATGAGCAAGTTAACTATAGCTATATCATTCCCATGGCGCAGTCCAATAACTTTCAATCACCATTGTCATTGAGCAAATTCAGTGTACTGTATTTTAGTACGATTTATGATACCCAGGACGTGCATAGTCAGCTGTTGTTAACAGTAGCTACATGTGCTCATCCAAGGCTACTGAACAGAACCCTTAGTAGATTAGCATGCCTTACCATATAGTGATATGGTATGGTTTGTATATGTAAAAGTTCGTTGTTATTTTTGGCAATTCCATTAGTTTTCCGGCCCCCCAGAAAACCAAAAAATGCCAAAAGATGTCTTTTTCTCCCTTTCACCGCCAGAATCAGAACGCCACTCACATATCTGTTGCTAAATAATATAGCGCACATCCTTGCAAGCGGCATTGTGGTTCTTGGGGTGGAAGGCTTCAAATATGGAAATTTTATTCCCATTGAAGCCTGTATATAACTTTACATAAAACCGACTTTTGGGGAAATTTATGTAAAGTGGGATTTTTTGAAAATCAGCTAAAGGTAAACTTTGAGCATGTCGCTTTATTATGCAAAACGTGTTCAAAGTTCATCCTTTCTCATGACAACTGAGAGGGCTTCCTTCCATTCCTTATCCGGCGATGTCCTTAACCTCAATAGGGTCCATGTTATCCCATAAAAATCATATTCTTTACACATGAAAACCCTGACGTTTATGCTCATTTTAGCCCAGAAAAGGTTATTACTTAGGGAATTTTTAGCCTGATTATGAATTGTCTTGTGTTCCTGGATTGCTTTTGGAACACTTTTTATTGCTATACTACATGAGTTGTTAGTAGGAGTACAGCATAAGCTCATTGCTATGCATTATGGTATTGGTACAAAACACCCTCTGGTAGCACCAGGGACCTCCCAACTGCAGCTGCATAGTAATTACTTTGGTAGTATGTGTATGTGACATCTGTCTGTCTAATGAGTGTTTGTTTGACACAAAATTGTAATATAAACCAAGAAGGCAAAGTGCCTTGTTATTGAATAGGCCAGCAACCTAACCAATTCATTTCACCCCTTGCACGTCGTCCTTGTTGTTGCGCAACTGGCCGTGAGTCGTCTCTGTTGCTGTGCAAACACACCCACATAACAATCTGTTGCGTCACATTCCATTGTCTGGTCGGCCATTTAGTGAAAAATTTTTTGAAATTTTGTGCAATTTTATATTAGCATGATATTATTAATATAAGTTGGTATTATTATTACGACCTTAATTTCGAACTGTAAGGGAAAACCACATCACATATGTACTTCAATGTACTCATTAATATGTATTGAGAAAAACTCTTTCCCTCTCACGTCATGTATGGTTGGCGCTTTTATTTCCGTAAAAGGATATGAATATTGATTTTAATCATGCAAGTTAGTTCAAAACTACTAGAATAACAACATATGAATATTAATTTAGATTTGAATAACTATAAGAGCGCATTATAAACTAGTGGAATAATTCAATTTTTCCCCCTATGGTTGTTTTTAGTTGTTATTATTATTACTTTACTTCTTTTATTATTGATAGCTGTGGCTATCTAAGATGGCAAAAGTAGCTTTTCTATCACTCATTTGTTACGTTCCCCCACGTAATCCCTTGTATTGCGGTTCATTCCATCAAAAGATATGAATCTATTTATGCAAGGTAAGGATAATCCACTAGAATAACAAAAATTATATTAATATTAATTAAATAATAAAAACTCATTATAACCTATGAATTATTAACTTTTGCCCTAACTTCCTATTTTAGCATTATTGTATTATTATTATAATCGCTAAATCTAAGCTAGGGGCGAAAGTTTTCTTTTGTTATTCGCTCACTACTAATGTTAGGGCAAAATATTGCTTTCCCCCTAACGCATCCCTTGTATTCCGGTTTATTCCGAATTTGATAACAAATGATATGAATTTAAGTATGCAAACTTATTGCAAATTTAATGTATTTGTGAGATTTTTTTTATTTTATGACGGACTGTTCTCTGAACAGGCTGTCCTATATACAGTAGTACAACCTTGTGAATTATAACCTGATTATAATGCAGTCTTTTCGCCCTAACGCTGTTATTAGTGTCATTATTGATTATTATATTTTTTCAGGAGCTTGTATAAGTGACACTAACCGCCATGCCCTACACCCAGACCATGAGGAAATACTGAGGTTACACAGAGGCTCTTGCTAATCGTGGTCTGGATACATCAGGAACCAGACAAAGTACAGCCACCAGATTAGATAATGATGATCACAAGTGAGTATACAAGGGAATCTCTAAAAACTAGAGTGAAGCCTATTTCTTAGCTTTAAAGTGATTTAAAGGGAATTGGCCCAATGAAATTCTAATAAAATGGGTCATCTTGTCTGCAGGGGTGGGATTGTTGGATTTTCCCGGATTTTTTGTGTTGCCTCCGGTTTTTTTCAGAATCTAGATCCCTGGCTTGAAATAAAATTTTGTGAACGACTGTGGAAAAAAATAAAATCTCGAACGACTATAATTGGAAACTATGCATTTTGATTGCTAGTTCTCAACATCAAACCATTTGAGGGCGGTTAAAAACAAACAAACTTCTCAACCAGTCATTGGGTGATGTAGCTTGCCCGTTGGACTAACCCTAGCTTGGAAATGTAGACTGTGGCTTGAAAGGTCATGAAACTCGGGTCACTATATCGTCTGTATTGTACGTGTAAAGTTCATAATCCATAGAGTTTCGTACCCGCATAGTGCTCATTCCACACGATCGGAATGCAGCGAGCCGCTGTATTTGTACATCCGCCTTGCCATGGTAAATCGTCGGCTGACCAAGAAATGTACAGAAAGTATAGAAAGGTGTTTTTCGTGATCCTGAATTGCGATGGAGATCTTTCGTTTGAAATCTTTCCTTGTTCTTTGCTCGAAGAGGAGCAAAACATTCTACTTCATAGATTTTTTTCAAGAGATCATGAGAAAGTCAGCAAACTCAGGATAATATCACCACTTCACCATGCAGTTTATTCCGTTTACCTGAGCTGCCGAATTCATAGGGCTGTGGCAGAATACTAAAATAATTCTTTCCGACACGTTTCCTCCTCAAAGAAACATTGGACAAAAACAATTTAAGATTAACCCACTATAGACTAGGACTAAAGGGGGGGACTAGAGGTAAGGACTACAATTTTATTAGTATTACCAGATCCCCTGTCCTAGAGCTTATCCCACCTCGGCTTGGGCCCTGGCTTGAAGATTTGAGAAGTAGGTGTCTGGTGTATATGATGTTTTTCTATTTAAATCCATGTTAGACATTACGAAATGATCCAACTAGTGCATTTTTTTTTTTTTTGTGCTCAAAAAAAACATCAGACACCCCTTTCCACATTAACAATTTCGGTGCGCCCATACCTAGTAGCGTCCCACGCTGATAGCATCGTCCTCCCATCACTCACGCCACTGGCATCCATGACCTTTGCTCTTTTTGTGTCTCAGTTCGGGCACCATGTTTTATTTTTATTGGTATATTTATACAATATTTTTTCCCGCATTATATCGCCTATTTAGTATTGTATGATAGTAGAATATTCTAAGACACGTGGCTCTCTTAAATTCTGCCTCACCAGACAGGGAGAAAAAAGGGAAAGGGTGGGGGAGGAGTAAAAGGGGATGACAAGTACAGAGGGTCACAGAAATAGAAGGCAATGAAAACGAGAAATTGGAGAGATAGGGCGCATAGTGGGCGTAACTATGAGCAGTGAAACAAATAGAAAGGCTAGGTGAAAAAGAGAGGAATGTACAAAGGACAAAGGAGCAAGACACCAAAAAAGAAAACCGAGGGGCGAAAAAAAAAACTTAGGAATTAACCCATTACAAAGGAAACACGAAGCATAGAAGAGCAGTGTGGTATGCGGGAACAGGAAAGGTGGGACACACGTAAGGAGAAGTTATGGGGCACTAGGCCTAAGGTTAGGATTTTTTGGTACAACTACTGTTTCCACAAATTTGGCTTTGGTGGATTACGTGCTGATGATTTTGTTTGAAGATTTTTCAAGATTGGGATTCGGAGGATCAGAATTCGGAAGTTCAGAATTCGGAGTTCAGATTCAGAAGATCAAATTCGGAAGATGTTGATAAGTATATGTATTATATCCCTTCACATGTTTTCCCCGCAGCCCAGGGGCCGTTTTTCGCGTCGCTCTTACTGCGGGATTAAGTGGGCTTATCCCTTTGGCCAGGTTTAGCTCCCCCCCCCCTTTGTAATTCCACAATTTGCCCGCCAGGGCATGTTGGGGACATGTCCTTGTCTCGTGTCTGCTCCCTTTTCATTAATGATAAAATTAATTTCGTTCGCCCTTGTTATAGCCTAACGGTGCAACCATGTCATCTGTTTTTCTCAGTGTCTTTCCAGCCTCGTGGCCGATGAATCTCTAATTTCTCTCAAGATTTCGGGGGGGGAAAGGGGGGGTGCCCTGCGTCTGTCTGGTCTCGTCCGTCTTTGTCTCCTTGGGCCTTATCCTATTCTAAATTTGGATATCCAGGTTCTCGGTACGGGTTTAATTACTGTAATAACATCTGCTGCTGTTCGTCTTACGTTGATGTTGGAGAAAGATGTCTTCTACCAAGCCACTCCGCAGATGTTTGAGTTTAAGAGTTCCCCTCCTCGAAGACAAGACAGAACCTCATGAACTGTGTGAAGTGCTGTTATTGGTCAAGAGAAGGACCTGGATATATATACACACTAGTTTTCAGAATTGGAAATCCATGGTATTTGGACTAATTGGGAGTTATATGGGGAGAAAGACAAGATGATTAAAGGGCCAAAGGCTACACAGTTCCATCTCCGTCCCGGGCATCTCCCCCTCCGGTCCTCGACCAGCGAGACTCTACCAAATAATTTCTACCAATCCCAGACCAATCAAGATCTAACCTTTGATTATATTCTCCAGGCGATACTACTTCCGTGGTTGCTGAGGCTACATAACAGTTTGTAGGGCAAGTTCGCCCAGCCACCCTATCTTCTTATGAATATAAAGAAAGGGCCTATGATTGATGTATCAGAGTGGATTAAGTGAATCTTTTCCGACTGGCTTAATCAAATCCATCCTTCCATCTTAGTGAATGGGAAGATTATCAACGTTTGAGTATTGCCACGAGCCGCCTCTCTACACGTTAAAAGTAATCAACCATGGCTTATTGTACCGGCTATCTACAATTGAGTTATCCAGCTGCGAAACAATGCATTCAACTTTGAGATACTTGGCCTCGTTCCGATTATGATTCTCAATTACGTGAGCAGTCGGGCTGTCACATACCTCCTAGAGTAATAGTTAATAAGCCTCTATCAACGGGCATCCGTGGTGATGGATATGAGTATAAGGTCTGATTTTAAGCACCGTGTTAGCAGTCAATAGAGCCCTTTGGCCATTGTTAAGACCTATTTATTTGATAGGAAATTGACACGGTACCGTGGTACCTAAGACCGGAGCTTTTTCGTGGTGGCTCGACAGCAATTGTGGTGATGATGTTAATAGGGAAATAATAATGAGTGTCCATGATTATTCTAGAGTCTGATCTACTACTTTGACGACCGTGCTTACTCCCGTGGTTAAACCTCGGTTTCTATTTACGTTGGCAATAACCCGCCGATTGTTACTGTTAATTTAAGGACAGGTCATGATTACTTATACAAGAAAATGAGTCCTTTCTCCTACGGCGATAGTGGATTTTGATATTCTTTCAACACGAGGAAAGTTAGAGTTGTCGATGCAGAGGTGTTTATTATATTCAAGAAGAGAATATGCTTACTCCGCCTCTTTTCAGGAGTACAGTTGTTTACAGTCAGCCTGTCCGTCTGCCCTAAAACCGAGTGCTTGGCTGTTACTGTTGTTTTCCTGTTGAAAGTGCTCTAAACCGTTTCTTCCGTCGAAGGCTTACCAGTGGGCCGGGCCATCACACCATTGTGTCCTCCGGATGTAACAAGCTTCTATTCTTACCTTTCCTCCATAGAAACCACCCGTTCTTTCCTCTAGTCAACCATCGGGCCGTTGTCTACCATCTTTACCCGTTCATTCTCGTCTTCCTACCAGTCTAGTCAAGCGTCTAGCCGTCTCGTGCTTTCAGAAATGTTCCTCCTCTCCGTTCACTCATCTCGTACCAGAAGGTGAAGATTCTGTGTTGTTCTTCTAGACGCCCGCGCGCTTCCAGAGGTTGTGTGTAGTATGCCAGTCTTTCGGAAGAATTCCGGTGATAGTATTAGCGTTTCCATACAGAGATAGCTCTATCTTAAGGGAACTCTTTCTCCACTCCGCCTAGATGGTTTGCAATTTCGAGGAGCAAGAAAAGACATCAAGATTCTCCTAGCCATATTTAGAAAGTTTTTAGAGGCTCCTTCGGATATTTCTTCACGTCGGGGATCCAAGTTTTATGATCAGAGGTAATTTCTGGATCACGACATAGTGATAATTTTTCATTCATATCCTTTATATCAAAGAATCCAGATCCGATTATGGTTATTATGAAGGCATGGTTTCTACTCCGACGGGACGTCCTGGCAACCCATTACCTAAGCCTCCTTTAGTGACTCTTTTATAAGAGTTCAAGTTTAATGATTCCTGTATTTTTCGAAATCAAGACGTAAATGATGATGGATTTCTTTCAATTAGTGTTAAGAACTCTATAAGTTTGCGTAAGTTATGTCTGCCTCCCAGGAGGTGTGAGCGGAAACTTAAGTGTTATGTAGACGATATCCTTTAGAAGTAACCTCATCCTGAAGTGGTTAATTCTTCTCATGACTCATTTCTTTCTTAATGATTCATCACAACTATGAGCCTACCTCAGGAACAGCTCCTCTTCCTATTGCAGTTAAAGCTGAGATTTCTGAGACTACTCACCAACTATTGGTCTAATGCTACGTACTCCCTCATTGCACTTTCTTAGTCGAAGATTACCTTTAGAGTCCCTTGGTGAAAGTTGGGTAAAGATCCTGATTTGATAGAGGATACCAAACTGTTAAAGATTCCCGATTGTGTGCGCGTATTCCGATGTCGCTCTTTCTTCTGAAAAAGTAACCTATTTCCTACTGTTCCTGTTCCTGGCTCGTCCGGTTTTTGGTTCCTCGAGGTTTGAAATGTGATTCGCCTATTCTCAAGATACTTATCTACGTTTCTGCTTCAGCTGCTAACATTACATGAAACAGTTTGTGAAGCCATCTATTCCTGTGCTGATCTATACAGACTATTGAATGATTCAGAAGTCTATTTGGAAAAGTTAACAAAAGGTCTCCCCTTCTCAGATGGATTCCTGGTTCAGACTTAACCTTTTTGATATGGCTACCAGAGAATTGGCTTCCACTTTACTATATTCCTGCCAAGAGGAACAAGGTTTCTTTTCGGAGTCGATTTACGAACTTTAGGCTGCAAATTCAACTATAGGTCGCCAGACAGTATAGAAGTTATTCCTTCTATCCCAGTCTTAGAGGCATCTGATTTGGCGCAAGTAAGTGAGGAAGATTCAACTGATTCCTACCAATCTATGACCCCAGTGGGGGCGTCTAAGCCTTTCTTTCTTCCCGGCGGTAGTCGGTCTGATATCCTCAGATCACGTGTTCTGAAGACTTTCTCAGAAGGTTACTATTCAGAGTTTTCCCACTCGTCCGACGTTGAAAGTCAGATTTGTTCTACTCCTATTCCAAAAGAAGACTTAACGGCTATTAATTCTAGAATGAAGTAAGGAGTTTATTTAAGGAAAAAGAAATCTTTTTCCCAATTATAAATCTATGGAAGGATCTACTCTTCCTAGAAGATCCGGAGAAACGGAGATCTCTGAACCACTCTTCAACTTACCCTCCCCTGTACAGATTTATTTGTCCGAGACTTTAAACTGAACTCATTCGCTCTTATCTAGGTATTGTAGTAGGGCCTGGTCCGACACAGACGTTAGCTTAATGTTCCTTACATCCTTGTTCCCTGTTTTTCATCAAAACTATGGTCTTTCGCTTCCATTCGACAACCATCTTACCATTTCGAGTTCGTGGACTTCGGTCTTTCTACTGCTCCCCTTACCTTTACAAATTAGTAGAAACAGCGGCATAACATCTGAGAAGGAGGGTATCCAGATATTCGCCTATTTCGACGACTGCTTGATTGTACCACCAAACAAGTCTAGTCTGATATTTAGTTAACATTGATATAATAGGGTGAAGGACTGGTTCCTGACTAACTAAAGATTCTAACCTCTTCCCATCTGAAGCTGGAGTTTCTTGGAGCCATCTTAGATCTGATGAAATTCACAAAGCTTTTCCAACTGAGAGAGAATTGCAGAATTTTTAGATTGCATCCTGCTCCTTATGAAGAGAAGTTCCTCTCCAGTTCATCTATGGTTCTGCTGCCTTAGGATTTATGGCAAGCTTGTAGACGTTCTACCATTCTGCAGATTGTGGTTGGGACTTTTTCCAACAACACCTTCGGAGTTACTACTAAGACTACTGTCATGACCTATATCACCAAGTCCTTTGAATCTAAAGTTTGTAATGCATGCAGGCGAGGTCCCACAAATTCAGGAGTGTGGTCGAATAGTATAGAATGCTCCAGACTTTATGTACTAAAGTTGCTTAACGCTATGTACACTTTAATTAAGGCGATTCAAAGAGACGTTATCTGGGAAATCGGTGAAAAATCGGATCAGATTATTCCACTGTTTGCCTACGTTAACCACCAAGGAGTAACAAAGAGTAATCCTCATGTGTACGACATGATTATCCGCCACATCACTTGGTGCCAGAATCATTCAATTACCTGAAGGCGGAACATCTCCCTGGAGTTATCAACGATTTTGTAGACAGTTTTTCCAGGGGATAGTAGCCAAAATGATAGCTTACTCGGAATCTACTGTGAGTGCATTTCAACATCATATTTACCATATGATTTTTTCTAGATTACAGGCCTAGTCCCCCCCCCCCCCCCCGATCTTTTTTGCAAGCATGACGATTCAAACTCCCAACTAACTGAAAGTATGAAAAATGTGGCTGGCGACTAGAAAGCGTGGGTGAGAGACTGCTTAAATTATAAGGTTGGTCATCTGATTGCTTTAAATTCGGCAATTTTAGCAATCAGGTCATTCGGATGCTGCTTATAGCCCTTTTTGGGCACATAAGGTTTGGATTTTACGGCTGGTCAGTTATTAGAGGACATCCGAGCTGGATTCCGGCAAGGCCAAACCTGCTGGTAAAAGAAAATCGAAAGAGTGACGCTTCAGGATAAAATCTCTATATTTGACTGTGTAGCCATTCTCAAGCTCCGCATTCTAATGCAAGGATTTTTCAGTAGAAGCTGCCTCCTTGGGAGCAGCAGATGCTAGAAGGAAGTAAACCTCCATTATCTACTATTGTAGACTTCGACGCTTCTACGTCTGGTGAAGAATTCTAAGTTGATCCACATACAGCTTCTGTTGGCTACGTGACTAAAAGCGGAGTCGGATCTAGCGTGTACATCTCCATCTGGCTCGAATCTCGTGTACATCACCCTCTGGCAAAAAATATTAAAGGAAATGAGGGAGCCTTTCTGTTTGAGAACAGACACAATAAGATATCTTATTTGTCTATGTCTTGAGAATACGTAACAACCGCCGGACTCGGGCTCTGGAGGGTTTTGTCGGCCAATTTCAACTTTTTAGGGTCGTGCAGTCGCCAACTTGATGCACGTACTCGGATTTGATGCAAACTTTTCACGGATCGTCTCTTTCTTCGGAAATGGTAAATATTTCTGGATTTAACTAGCCCAACACACCGTCACTCGATTTATACCTCTGCCACAGTTTCTTCAGATCTTCCTAGCGGTTTACTGGTGATCCTGGTGAGAATAACCATCGGTGTCCAGTCGGAGGCACTTCGAGATTTTTTACCTCCCTCTCCTACCTTCTTAAGAAAATCGATGGATTCCTCATTTCTGACCAACTTTTTCATCACTACCTTAACCTGCAGCAAGCAAACATTACACGCTGGGTCCACTTTCCCTCGACATCATCTCTGACGGCTCTTTTAAAGTTAAAGCCTCGTCACTTGTCATAACATCGCCATTATCCTGCATGCTTATGACGATTTGAAGTTAGGCAACATCTTGGGTTTTTCACTTAGGATTTAACATTACTGGCATTATGGAGAGCCAGCAGGATGGAGGAACGCATACAACGGTCCAGAATGTTTGTATGAAATAACGTCTCTTACTAGTTTTAAAATTGTGACCAAGCCATCCTGTCTAAGCAGCCAGAGTAGAGGAAGGATGCTAAGCATCATTACCATTATGCGCATGGTGATGAATGCCGGTATAATATATATATATACAATTGTATATGCCGTCGACATAGAGGTCTAATGCTAGCATGATATATGTATATGGAATGTTACATTGGGGCAAAATTATTCAGCTTCCATTGAATTCACATGGCGTGAAACTCCGTAGCAACTGAGACTACCGGCTCCACTTCCTCCACCTAGTGACGCAGTTGGCAGTCATGCACTAGTTGGATCATTTTTCGTACTGTATAAAATGGATAAAATAGATTATACTCCCCAAAGTTGTGAGATTGTTTCTATTTTAAATACATTGTATACTTACGAATGATCCAACTAGTACCCCTCATCCAGGCCCTTCCCCACAAGTGGAAGGTACAAAAATGAGCAAAGGATCATGTATGCCAGTGGCGATAGTGATGGCGTCCCGATGCTAGCAGGGACCGGCTACTAGGCATGGGCGCACCAAATTTTTAATGTGGCAGAAGGGGTGTCTGGATGCTTTTCTTGAGCACAAAAATGCACTAGTTTGGACATTCGTAAGTATACTGTATAAAATAGAACATCTCACAATTTGGTGATTATAAATTTTACTGGCACATGCAGTTGGCAGATGCACATGGTAGATTTTCGCCACTGGTCTTGCACACTTATCGTCATGTGACTTTGACCGCATTTGACCTTGACCTAGTATAAGGGGTCAATTTTTAAAAAAAAATTTACAAAACCACTTTTTGTTAAGAATTTTTTTAAACCACACCCCATGAAATGGCCTCTCCTGTGTTGGGTCGTATATGTGCAGAAGCCCTCTTGCTTCAGGGCTTCTCCCCCCCTTGACCCCCATCGGGTGTGGCCCTGGACCCCCGCTGTGATGCTTCGCCTGCTACACTTCGCAAAGGGTTTTTTTCCAAAGCTCAATCCATCACACCTGTGTCTGATGACCTTGACCCCATACCCCCCTCTGTAAATTTACATGTTGCTATTACATCTTTTGATATTAGGCTAAAAAATGTGACTTTGTAAGCTCCATTGGAAAGTTAAATTGGTCCGCGTCAACCAAGGGGCACTTTTCGCTTATCCAAACCAAACATTCATTCAAAATAGCTTTCTTCTGCCACTGCACAATGGTGGACACAATCATTGTCCGGTTTTTTTGTCTGACTCGCCCGTATTAATGACTAGCCAAACCCATAGCCGGTATTCTGAAATGGAGACTAAATTTTAGAACCTGGTTTTAAACCAGGGTTGAGGCCCCATAAGTGGCCTGTTTTTCCTTTCACATGCTCAAAAATGCTGTAATGGTTGAGAAAATTTTAGGAAAATGGACCCATGTCTAAGGAACCATGGAACCATGTTGAAGGATTTTCTGAAAAATTAATCCATTGTGTGTGGCACATCCTGTATACCTCATATATGTTAATAACCACCCATACCCACCCACCCGTGGGATGTGTGTGATTGGTGTGAACTTTTTCAGTTTTGTGTCACCAAAGTTTGCTTTCAGTACTGATCCTTGGGGCTTTCAAGCAATCCCTCATAACATCATGAAAATTGGATATCGTGAAATGTTTGGTTGTACTGATCATGCTCCATGGTTGCATACTTACAACACAGGTTTGTAGTGTAGCAGAGTCATCACTTCAAACTTTCCCGGAAGATGTTGGCCCCCCAAGAATGTGTACTGTTCCTTGGCAAGTGATTGCGCACATCTTGACTGCTGCCTCACATCACTCTAGGCGATAACTTTAAATTGAAAAGACGTTCCGTGCTTTGTGAATTGATCCTGTTACTACATCTTCAAATGGGATTTTCAGAGTATGGAGTATAGATATCTTTCTTCTAGACTTTGGTTGGGGTATGTACTGTAATAACAATAGAATATTGAACAAACAAAATGGTTGTAATACAAATGCAGGATGTTATCTAATGTCTTCTGCTTTTTTCTGTGGCCATCTTATTTTGCCTTTAAATATTCAAATCCATCGAGTCCCTAAACCTTTTTTGTATTTGTCAAAAAACCTGCTTGATTATCATGTATCATTTCTTCTTGAAATACACCAAATATGACAATTATGTCTAATTGACCAATTACTATTTCCATGTCACAGATTATTTTCCTCGTAATTTAAGTCATTCAGGTTGACAAACCATTTCCTATTTTTGTTAATTTTAGGAACCGCGATGACAGAAGAAATTGGAGTAGTTACATTAAGATTTACCTTGGACAGGAATACAGATGCCAATGAATACATCATAGATTATGGCTTCTCACTTTGCCCTGATTCAAATGATTGTATCATTGACTACAATGTACTAGAAGGACACAGAATTCCACAGCCATCTTGTAACAGTAACTTCAGTGTAGCACTGCCTGGTAAGTTTGAGATGAAATAACTATGGCTGCTATTCTGAAGGGGGTCTAACTTTAGACCCAGGTTTAAATCAGGGTTAGTCCTACATGAGTGGACTTTTTTCCTTTCAAAATACTGTGAAAGTTAAATGTAATGGGTGAGAAAATTCCTCATGGATTGGCTGTTCCGGCCCATTCATGAGTAATTTTCTGACCAGCTAAAACAAATTTTAGGGTGTGTAGAAAGGGAATAAGGTCCACATAAGTTAGACTCCCTTTCATAATACCAGTCATTAAGTATAAAAAGTAATTAGCCAATCCAAAATTCTGTATAAATGCAGGTAGGTAGTAACAGTGTAAACTAATTGTTTTAAGTGAAATGACACATTATGCAAATAGGTTTGATGGTTGGTCTTTTTATTCCTATATGTAGGGATGTTTTCATTTACCGACTTTGTGGCAGAGGTTGGTGCCAATACTGATGACAAAGATGCTGTTGATGTGCTTCTCCAATTCCTACGTCTTGATGGTAAAATTGACCCGCAGACCCTGTGCGACAAAGAAGCAATAGCTACATTAGCTGGTAAGCTGTCACACAATTCTTATTGAGTATTGGTTTGGAACCAAACTTGAGTTATAGGTGCAACATTGGATCCCTCATTTTTTGATTAGGTCAAAGGTCACATTCCAAGGTTAAAGGTCATTTGAGGTCAAGTGGTAAGATAGCTGAAAATGTAAAATTGACCTCATTTGAAAAGTTTAATTGGAATTGGTTTATGGAGATTACATACTAACTCCCATTTGTTCATGCGGTCAAAGGTCACATATCAAGGTCAAAGGTCATAAAAGACCTATTATTTACAAACTGCGATGCCAGGCAACGCATGCAGTCCGAGGACCGATGTGTTTTAAAATTTTAAAGAAAGTTATTCAATAAGGCTTTTAATTTATAATTCTCTGTCGGGAAGACCTAATAGAGCCTTTCATGGAGAGGACTGCGTGTTTCAAAAAGTAACTACTAACCACGCTGTTACTTTTGAAATTTTTACTCTCTGTGGGTGACTTTACCTATGTTTTCCACAGAGGTGGTGTTAATACAGTCAAAAAGGGTATTTTATGAGGAATTTATACTTTACCTGTCACAGAGGTTAGAGGGATGTGGATTTCAAAAGGTATTTACCAAACAAGCTAGTCCATTTTAATTTTGTTACTCCCTCTGGAGATTTACATCAACCTTAACAGGGCTGATGTGTATTTGAAATATAATATAGCCGATTCAGCCATGTTTTAAATTTTATTTCAGAGTGTAATGATGTTTCCCTGCCAACAAATCTTGATACCAATGTCCTCACATGTGCTGCGGTGGACACTTGCAATGGGGTACAGTGCTGTGTTGATTTGGATATGCGTATCATAGAGCTATCTGTAGATGTATCTGCTTACTTCGATCCCTGCACATTCATCTTCAGTATCACCTTTGGTGAATGGGAGTTGAACTTGTCTTTGTTTTCATACCAGTGGGGTAAGTGTTATACTTAAATTTGCATTGTATTATGTACAGTTGTGATTCACTGTGAGAGTCGCTCCATATGAGTTGTCTGTCAGGAGGCTACCTAATCAAAGATTATGATGTAGTAGGAACTTTAAGTACCTACTGCTGAATGCCGTGGCATGGGAGGTATTCTAGCAGGGTTGGCAAAAATAATTTGCCAAAAGTGCGGTAAATGGGGTCGAAAAGTTGCCCAAATTGCTAAAAAGTGACAGGCAACACTGGTAGTCCAATAGAAACCTGTAAAAATTTGACCAAGAAATCACAGCAAAAATTTGGACGTCATGGTAAGCCTTCTGAAGTCGCACATTTGGGCTATCAAGTCGCGGGTTTGGCAACACTGTACTCCAGTTGGAGTCACCACCCCATGGGCACTTTCATATTGTGCAATCAATTCAATGTGGTGCCTCTGGTTGAACTCCAGAGTCAATAGGCGACTAATAATAGACTAATAAGTGATTGCTGGTATACAGTAATTGGCTACTCCCAATCCTAGTAAAATATAGCACTTAAAAATTTTGGAATAAAAATATAAAGAGAGATACAAGGTGGGAATAGTACTGGAGCTTAATCCTATTATGAGTCCTATCTGGGGATGCAACTATGACATTCAAATTTTTGGAATACAGCCAAAATGTGGGCAATATTACCCATATGAGAAGAAACTAAATTTACTCTGGGCCATGATTTCTTGGACATAACAAATGCGCGCATTGATCATTGCATGTACTGCATATATGTGCAACAAGATGCCTGTGCAATTGTTTTTGGCGGGGAAGTGGGCTACGTCTACATGGTTCCGAGAAATTACGAGTCAATGTATAGTTCTCAGGGTGAACAAGGATAATTTAGTTTTGTCTTTCCCCAGAGAGGCTCGTGTACGCATGTCCTGAAAAAAGTGCTCTCAGCCGGAGTGCTTACAAATCTGCCTGACTGTGCAAAAACTACGCTCTAAATTTAAAATTCTTTGTTTTTTTAGCCATTTTGATGCAATTTGTGTCAGATACCTTAGCTAAAATAAAAAGGTTATATGAAGAGACCATAGTTGAATTATCATGAAAAATATTAACCGAACTTGGTACCAGTCTTCAACACAATTTGTATGACTTTGTATTTCAGTTGCATAAAACCACTAAAAATTGACTTCATTCAAAAGTTTCAGTGACTTTGTCTGGCCTTTGTTACTCAGTCAACATCATGTTGTTGCCATTGCTATCTGGAATATGTAACAGGTGAGACGAACACCACGCGATGCAAAACACTAAACCATTGTGTGAAGGCGGGGAAGAATAAATCTCAAATTCCTAGACTGCCACATCCTAGGATTATAACATTTAGCTGTTAAACTGATAAGCTACTCATTTAACGAATTATAGTGCTTATATCATGGCCTACATGGAAAAAACCCACTAAATAACTCCCCATAGACTTGTGTACAAAATGACCTCTCATCAAAAGTCATTTTCTCAGCTATAAAGCGACTGTTTATTTCAAAACTGGATTTTTTGGGAAGATTAGCACCATACCTCTTCAACATAATTGAAAAAGTCTATGATGAAGGCTGATTTTTTTAGCTACAGAGCATCTAAGATTGCATGTTTTCAACACACCCACACCTAGTTTGAAATTTTACTAAAAAATACAATTGCACAGTTTACAAAAACCCTCAGACATAATACAAAATGGCATAAACAAAATCTTTACCACCCAAATGGTTTGTTCCTAGTCCAAACATTATGATTAATTTCAAATTTTATTTAAAGACACAACATTTTGTGACTTCTCATTTAGGCAAAGATTTGGGATGCCAAAATTGTCTCGGCGCTGACGTCGTCTTAGTTTATTTAGTGGTGTGATACCGCATGAGGTACCTTTTGATGTAACAAGTCACATGCATATAACCCAGTTTTGCAAGTACAAAATTGACATCCATAGCTACACAGTTGTCTCTTTATAAAGTTTCTTTATGTATGCACTGCATGACTTACACCCATTAACAGGCCAACTGGAGACTCATAAGCTGGGCAAGGCCATTGTCTTGAAGTTCAAAGTTGACAAGGATCGAAACGGTAAATTCCTGCTGGACTTTGGTGTTTCACTTTGCCTTCCGGAAGACGACTCCTGCATCTTGCAAAAGTCCATCTTGAAAGACACATTGATACCTACTAGAGCATGCGATCCTCTTATCCTGCCAAATATACCAGGTAAATAACCTGAATGTTGTTTATGTGTGTATGTTGCACCCAACATGTCGTTTGCAGCCATTTTTTAAAAAATGTTTATAGAACAGAAGGTAAACATGTTTACATCTTTGCCTGTTCAACATGCCCATATGCTATTTTAATGCAAAACCTGTGAAAGTCTAGAGTAATATTGTATCATATTGTTTCATAATAGTTTACCTTTGTGGGAGATAATTTTTCTTGCTTAGGATGTTTCATAAGGTATTCAAACGTAAACAGTTTGTTTTGTCGGTGTTGATTAAGATTATTTTGCCTGGTTTGCACCTGGCATAAATGCATTGTTTTCCAATTAACTAGCATATGCTTATTCAAAGGGAATTTGCTGTCAAATCTATGCCAAAAAATTACCAGGTGGAAGGTGATTTAAGACTGATGCATGCGATGCTTTTATTGGTTTATCCTAGAATGTTCATAAAATTGGACACTCAGAAATGTTTTTAAATCCATAAAATTGGACTGGGAAGATGGGCTCATCCGTCGCCTACCGAAGTCAGAATTTACATAAGTCCGAAAGAGACACCTGAATAATCAACTTACCGAGTTGTTTGGTGATTGTAAAGTGATTTTTAATATTTAGAAAAAAAATAAAAAAAATAAAAAAAATAAAAAAAATAAACAAATTTAATAAATTTTGGAAAAATTTATGTTTTTCAATAAAGAGGAAAATTTAAAAAAAGAAAAAACCTAAAAAATTAAAAAAAAAAAAAAAAAAAAAAAAAAAAACTTTTGTAAAGGCCAAAAACAAATAACACAAAGCATTGGTTGGGGGAACGGTTTGGATGTGGACATTTGTTAACAATCTCGAAAATAAATTTGACTTTCTTGCTGAATTATGTATTTAAAATGTATGTGAATCTTTCCGTATTACCGTATGCATGTTAGGCTCATTCACCTGGCCACAGTGGAAAATAATGTGTACATTATGTTTTCTTTTCTGTGTTTTTATTCCGTGGCTGTATTCCTAAATAAAATGAAATGAAAAATGTTTTAAAATTTAAAAGGGCCTGTCAAATAATAGAACCATTCACAATAATTATCACTCAGCCCCATTCTCTTCAAAATCGAGAGTATATCCTTCCGTCTTTGTTGTCAACAACTGGTTAAGTAGCAGAGTATGCCTTCGGACTTAACAAAGTGACTTCGGTAGAAATGAGCTAATTCCTTTAACCATAATTTTTACTAAATGTGTTGATCCCGTGTTTTACAGGTGGATCATTGGAAAAATTTTCAGCACAGTGTTGGGACAATTTAATAGGAGCTGCTGTAGATGCTGCACTCAGATTTGTCAAACTTGCTGTAAGTGTAGTGGTTTAAGGGTTGTTTCTGTGGTTATAATGTTCTTGCTAGAACTTAAATATCCACCCCAGGTTCTTTGTATTATTGGTGTAATAGACAATTTGCGCAAATCCTGAAAATAGCTTGAAATGGACCATCATCTACGTACTTTCACACGGCGAGTGAAATGCTTCAAGCTTGCATACTTGGGAGATGGAAAGTTTTTCCGGTAATGGTCATGCTTAAGGCTGAAATGCAGTATTTGTTCTAATCATTTTTTATTTGGAGTAGCTTAATCCTAGTCATGTTTCAACTAACAGGGGTACATGTTTTAAACCAAATTTATATGTAAGGGTACTATCAGTAGTTCCACAAATGTGATATAAAATCAATTTTGTTGTAGAAATATGTAGAAGTGAATGTCAGCAAAACCCTTATGTACTTTATATCATACGGATCATTTTAGTAGAAGGAAGAAAATTAGCATGCTATACAAACAAAAGCTGATCAATTGCAATTTAGCTGAAGTTTGTCACATTCAGACTATTAGAGCTACTTTGACTAAATTGTCGAATTTTACCCTTAAAGGTGCGTGTTTCGATCGTCTTTGGCACCCCCCGATTTATCCGGAAGTAGTATCGATTTTGAGATCAGATTTGGAAGGCTGTATTTTTCTCATTGTAGTCCTGAAATTGAGCCCTCAAATCCTTTTTCCCAGTTATAACAAAAACTGCCGAATAATGATTAACCATCATATTAGCACAATATTGAATAGGGTTTGCAGTATGCATGTGCTTCTACCATCTAACCCGCAATTTTTTGTTTTTCCTGTTTTCCCACGGATATTTGATGGTGGGATGTTGCACTTGCCAGGGCTCCTCATATCAAGTAGAGAACACAATAGACATAATCGGAACAAGCACATTAATTTATTTTATCGCTTGTAGAGTATGCTCTGCAAATATGCAAAAATCAATTTTTTTGTAATTTAAGATGTTCTTTTCTGATTTACCAAATCTTTGATGTTCCCTTAATTTGTATCATTGTTTAATAGGAATATGTGAATTGTCAGGTGATTTAATTTGCAAAGGACGCTGGGTATTAATTTTTTATCATTAAATTTGGAATAAAAGAATGTTTATTAACCAATGCAAATCCTTAGAAGAATGCATGCATACATCTAAACACTTAAGGTGCCCCACCCATACAACTATTATTCTTTGTTTTACTAGAATGGCCATCTTCAACATACTTGATTCCAAATTTTATTGCATCCGATTTACCATTTTTACTATGAGTGTAATTTTGTGTATTTAACAAAAGTATGTAGAGGGTGGGTGTGCTGGGTAATACTTTCCGGGTAACCGGACATACATCGCCCCATATTTATACTTCAATTGAAATGGTAAGAGTTCAGCCAAAATATTTTGCAGGAGAAATAGACAAACCATCTTTCTATGAAACCAAGATCTCCAGGTTTGATGGTGTGATTGGTGAGGTGAGCTGAGGATTGGGGTATGCCCCTTTAAGAAAATGCCCACCTGGGAAACCAAAAAAGGATGTCTGCATTTTGAGCTCATGGGGAAAAAGAAAGGATGCTCCTTGGATTGTTGACTGTTTTTTCATAACTGGAGTTGCAGTGCTCTAATTTTAATTTTGGATTATACTTGATTCATCTGATTCTGTGACCTGTACCATTCTTGTGGAGGTAGAAATTTCAATGATGGTGCAGGGACGTCTGTTATTATGTTATTTAGATGCATGTTGAAAGCCTGAAATAACACTATAATGTGTTTCATACATGAATGATTGTATTTAGTGGGCCGGTGAGTGAGTTAAATGACCAGGGTGTCCTCCAAGATAATCTTTGTGGCACGTGCATTTGAATTCTTTAATTTTCCCAGTAAGCCGTGTGACCTTGTTATACCTATCATCATATCATTATTTACTAGTGTTGCACGTACCTGCATGATATAATTTTGATCCAAGACAATTATTTTTAGCTGGCCTACACTTCGGAATGAAGTTCTATTGGAGGTACAGATCAAAGGCTCCCTCTCCGACTTTTGGAATAGGTCCAAAACTCCAGGGGGACGAACATATCACGCGAATCGAGTATAGAAGTCTAATTTTGTTTTAATTTGGTTAGAGGTTTTAGCATTAAACATTAAACACATACATTGCACATTGTGTCGTTTGATTTATTTAGTTTAATACAGGTTTCAATCTTATAGCCCAAAATTATGTAACTCCTAACACTGAGCTGATTTCCTTTAAACCAATGTTGACTGAAACATAATTATGCATTTTCCTTCTTGAGAAGTGAAATGCCCCAAAATACAAATAACACCCCCTGAAAGAAGAGAGGTGGACCTTGCCCTTCCAGGTGACCCCATGGTCACAGGGGGCCCTGTCCGCCATTGCTCCTCTCCGTTCCGTTTTGGCCAGCTCGCTAGACGGACGTGTCCCGATCGCGGCTCCATTTACTACTAGCCAAACTTGAGATTTATATAGATATAAAGATTGTCTTCTCTTGCGGAATACTCCTAATACGACTACCACACTACCTTGGATATATAAGGATTATTATACTAAGGATAAGCACTCTTGGATGGCAAAATTAACATGGATTTATACCTCGCACTCCGACGGAGAGCTTCTTGTGTGTATCCTTTTTTACAGCCGCCATGAGTCCATGTGATAATTTGTGCGAGAAAAAGGTAAACAAAGGCCGCCATTGCCGCACATGTTTGCGTGCTTTGGATGCCTTGCTTTGTTGTGAGTCCTTTTCCTGTTTCTTCTTTGTGGTTTTCTAACATCAAAAAACAGTTCTATATGGGTGAGTGTGTCATTTATTTTATATATGCTTGTTGTGTATTTAATAAACTTATGTTGAAACTGACTTAGAAAAATTTCTTAAAACAACCGTTTGTGACTCAGTTACCGAGACGGTTTCTTAGTCCCTTCGTTTACGTTTCTGGAGTCCCTCCACGGCACGCATTAATTTTTCTTTATCTGTTTCTGGACGCAGTAAACCATCTGGCTCGCGTCACCCCACTATGTTGTCGCGTAAATGCGCACGTTTTCCCGCCTCCATCCAATCTTTTGATCCCTCCTCTTTTGCGTTAACCCCAGCAAGGCTCCCGCACCGACCGGTGCTTGTCCATTCTGCATTGGATTATCCGACGTCCATTGGGCAGCCCTAGAGCCACGGGTACTCTTTCCCTTCCGTTTACGCGGAGGGAAGGGGGGATGGTACTTGGGCTCCGGTCCGGGGATCTTCCCGGGCCAGCTCCGGCTGCTCTGGGAGCCCCGAAGGTGAGCGAGCTTCTGCTGCTTCGCACGCGTGTTTCTCGGCATTCTCCCGCGGGAGTTCACCCCTCAACCAGCGCAGATACCGCCGCTGGCTCGCCAATGGTTTTAGTTCTGGGGCTTTACCGTGCAGGCTAGCGCGGTTCACCCTGCAATACCCAAGGGGTGCGGGCGGTGAACATTCCGGTGGTGGTGAGTGGTTATGGTGACGCCCCTGTGACCCGGGGTCGATCCATCGCCGCTAGTGCCGATGCCTAACGTAGTTGTAGTCCCGTGTCCTTCGGGCGCCCCGACCGCGCTACGGTACCGCTATCCAACACCACGGGTACTGCTGTGGTAGAGACCCAGGGTTGCGGGCTACGGTGATCCCTTCACGGCTACCCGCAGGTGTCCATCCAGCTCACCACGCCCTTCGCATGACTAGCCTTGCTCGTCCGGCGATGCCACCCCAGCTGGTACCAGCATAACCGTGCCGGGCCCCACCTGGCTGGTGGTGGCGTGTGGTGCTCCCCCAGGGTGGCCCCCGTTGACGCCCCAGCTGACCCCGTCAGCTTGGCCTCTCATGCGGGTACACCTTCCTTCCGGGGTTACAGGGTGGCGGGGTACCAACCACCGGTACGTTGCTACCCACCCCAGTTTTGGGCTGACTGGTGGGTGATCAGTTTTGGTATGGTTTGTCAACCGTGGCTCCCGCTTGCGGGGCCCCACGGCTATGGCATCACCGCGCCTCCCCATCGGCTGCTCAGGCCGTTGGTATCTGGTTGCTGTCGGGGTGGTGACAACCGCTATCGACGGTGTTATCGCCCCGCCTGCTGCAGGCGACTGTCACCCTCTATGGAGGTGGCAGTTCTGCGGTGGTTACAGCCTGATACCGGGCCTGGGCAGGGCGGTGTACCCGTCCACTACCCACCGGCTAGGGTCAACCCGGGACTTGGGGAGTACTCTCCCCACTCCTTCTCCTCGGCCAGTACCCCCGTGGGGTCAGGCTGGATCCAGCAGGGCTTACAGGCCCAGGCTGGCCCCCAGTCAGCGCAGTGGGCTTAGTCCCCGCAGGAGGTCTTGGTGTTGCCAGCCCAGGTGGCTTTCAACCACCTGACCCTCCCCTCATCCTGCTCACTCGGCTTGTGCCAGTCCTCTCAGGACCCTTACGGCCGCAGACTTCTGACGTTTCAAGAAGTCAGCGCCAGTGAGGGAGACTCCGGCTCTGAGGGGGGCTGAGGCATCCTCCACCCCGTCGTTGTTGATCCTCAGGACCCGTCTCGGCAATCAGTCGCTCCGGAGCGGGAGGAGGTGGAAACGTCGCCTGAGCATCCTCCGGTGCGAGAACGCCGTGCTTCTCGATTCATCCCCTGAGCTACGAACTCGCATTGGAGGGTCTCGAAGACCAAGCCGGAGACACGGGAAGTTCTTTTGGGGGACAAGGAGGCCAGGAGAAGATCTCCTCAGCGAGATCTTCGGCCAAGAAGAAGAAATCAAAGCGTTCTCGCTTTTCTTCTTCTGGCCGTGCCGCCAAGCAGGTGAAGCGGGGGCACCGCTCAGGCACCCAAGAAGGCCGCTGGGACGCACCATCGATCTTCTCAGAAGCCCGGGGCCAGGCCGAAGGCTGTCCCCGTCCCAAAAGCAAGGCGCCTGGGAAGGGGAAAGGGTCTAAATCCTGAGGGCACGGTGGCCGCTGGGTCTCTCCTTCGGGAGGGGAGTCCCTCCACCTCTGGTGGGCGGCCGCTTATCGTTTCGTGCGGGAATGGCCAAGCCATTTCTCCCGCACCTGGGTGCTGCGCGTGTGGTGAAATGGGGGTACCAAATCGAATTTACCGACGGTACACCCTCCGACTTTCCCGCCGAGACCTACCCCACTTCCGGGGCCGCTGAGGACCAAGTTCTTCTGGACGAGGTCTCGGAGCTCTTGGCGAAGGGCGCTCTCTTTCCCGGTCGACCCCCCCCTTTACGCAGGGGTTCTGGTCGACACTTTTCTTACACCCAAGTAAGACGGGAGACTGGCGTCCAGCCTGAACGTGAAGCGTGAACAAGTTTATCAAGCCCAGAAGGTTCAGGATGGAAACCCTCACGTCGGTCCTGCGCGGGTCCCTTGAAGGGGAGCTGGGGGTCTTCTCTCGACCTGAAAGGCAGCGACTACACCGTCCCAGTCACAAAATCCGACCGTCGCTGGCTCAGATTCCAGATCCAGGGCCAGTCGTACGAGTGGACGTGTCTCCACTTGGGCTTTCCACCTCTCCCCGGTCTTCAATTCAGACCCGGAAAGTGGGCGCCTTCCTCAGGCGTCAGGGGGTCAACTTCTGCATGTACCTGGAGACGGCATAATCTAAGGGGGACCGTCGCCTTTGGCGATATCCTAGATGGTCCGTCGAACCAATCCAGGCGTGAAGAGGCTGGGCTTTATCGTATCAATTTCGAGAAGTCCAGCTGACCCCTCCAAGAACCTTGAGGTGCACGGCTGCAATTGCTTCCCGGTATTGCAGAACCGTCGGCCGAGCGGGTGGAGGGTTGTCATTCGAACGCGACCTCCATGCCAAACTCAATCAGGCCCCCGCTCGTGACTGGCTACCCTCCGGCTGCTGGCAAGTCTCGTCGATCTTGTCCCGTACGGTCTCGACAAATGAGGTTGCTTCAAACTGCACCTCGGGCGGCATTACAGGCCGATCGGCACCAGACTCCCCGTCTGATCCTCATCAACGCGGGATACGGGAGCACCTGACATGGGTGGTGGTTATGTGTCTCTGGCACAAGTGCCACAAGTATATGAATTATATAAATATAACAGTTTTAATGATTTGTAATTGGTTCAAGAATTTGGTATGTCCAAAAACAACATAAACATAAAACACTCACAATATTTAAGATTATACTTAATTGTAAACAAGAATGTCCACAGAGCGTTGACAGTTTCAACGATGATAGGTCCAACAGCGAAAC
The DNA here is from genome assembly GCA_023653785.1 of Ophioderma brevispina. Taxonomy (NCBI): domain Eukaryota; kingdom Metazoa; phylum Echinodermata; class Ophiuroidea; order Amphilepidida; family Ophiodermatidae; genus Ophioderma; species Ophioderma brevispina. The sequence continues at coordinate 7,077 of JAMKCH010019099.1, read as the reverse complement.
TCCAAAATCGACAGAATGCAAAGTCACGCTTATAAATCTTCAGGTAATATTCATTGCAATTCTTCACAGTCATGAAGATAACTTTTGGCCAGCAGGTCCAAAACGACAAGGTCACATATGTCACTCGACGACACTAATAGTCCACAGTATATCAGTCCAAGATAATCACCACGATTTTATCTTGTCCACAATTTGAAATACTATTTGATTCCCAGCACTTTTTACGACAGTAGAATAATTAACGCACTCTGCTCAAGGGAATTTAAAATATAATAAAACCTGGCCACTGTGTGTGAAGCATAAATATTTTTTTGTTTTTTTTTATACAATATTTGTGAGATAAAACGGGCTATAACATACTGATAGCTGAGTGCAATTGCCTGACGCAAGACTTAGCTCAAATTCTCAACTATCTCCGACTCCACAAAGATCCCAGTCTAAAAAATAGACATTACAACAGCAGCATGCATAGCATCACCTGAATCACATCACTTTCCATATATACACTTTGTGGGAATTCCCTGATCTTACCCTTTTGATCTCAGCATAAACAAAAGTTTTTCTAATTTTAGCATCCTTGGGAATTCCCCACTTCCCCTATTGTGCATCTAAACAGGTGCAACAAACTAGGGTATTCCCCCCTTTATAGTAAACAAAATACTTTCCCGTGAGAAATCTCTCTCAAGTAAAAATTGATGAACATATATATGTTTTAAAAAGTTTAATAATCAAAAATGGTGGGCCATAAATAACCGATGGTCATCTCGCCCCAACCTGACTCTGGGATTTCTTCCCCGTGCCCTCCAGTCGAAACAGTAATGACGACGGATGCGTTGAAGTCGGGTTTTGGGGGGATTTACCTAGATCTGAGTGTCTCTCGGGGACGTGGCCCAGACCGAGGCACGCGCCCATGTCATCGTCTTGAATTGTTGGGCAGTCGAGAAGACTCGCGCTCACTTCGAGACGATGGTGACCAACACCAGTGTCCTGATCCAGACGGACAATTCCACCGTGGTGGCCTATATTCACCAAGCAGGGGCGGGACTCGTCCCGGACCCCTGTTCTCGATGCCATTCGTATCATAACGTGGTGTCTGGACAGGGCCATCACTTTGTCCGCGGTCCATATTCCGGGCGCCGTCAACTTCCTTGCCGACGATTGTCTCGTGCAGGACGCGCCTCGGAATGGATACTGAAACCGGCAGTAGCCTCGGGCGATCGTTCGAGAGGATCCGAAACTTCACCGCGACGACCTGTTTGCTTCTCATCTGAGGTCACCAGCTCCACTCTGTACTGCTCCGACTCAAGACCCGGAGCGTTTCGCAATCACGCTCTGGTCGATAGACTGGTCGGGGTACACGGGGCCTACGCATTCCCCCGATTCCGATTCTCTCCACGCGTAGTTTCGAAAAATCGGGCGGGAGGCGTGTCGGGTCATCCTCATTGCTCCCTTCTGGGGCCGAAACACCTTTGGTTCCGGCCAATGGTGGATCGCTTAGTGGCCCCGCCACTGCGTCTACCAATCCCGTTTGGTCTACTAACTTCCGGACGGGGGAATGCCAGTCTATCGATAGAAATCTAGCGTTGACTGGTGGCCATTTAGCCGGCAACGATTGCGAGATAGCGGCTTTTTCGCAGAGGGCTGTCCTCGCTTATATCCGCCGAAGGGTCCAAGACGCTTACAGTAAGCGTCTTGGACCTACTTCCGGTGGTGTTAGCTCTGAGTCTCTCCGACTCGTGCTACTGTAGCCGAGATCGCTGACTTCCACTTCCTCACCAACACTTCGATAGCTGGCCTTGAAACCAGTACCTTTAGAAATTCTAAGGCCGCCATCCTTGCTATCCACAGAGGGTTTGCAGACAGGTCCTACTACCATCAACAATGATGGGACAATCCGTCTCCTTTTGGAGGGGATGTACAACACTCAACCCCCGGCCCGAAAGGTGTTCCCATCCTTGGGACCTAAATACCATCTTAGACTACTTTACTAGGCCTCCGTTCGAACCTATGAGTAAAGCTCGCTTAAGCATGTCACTCTCAGACGGCCTTCCTAGTCGCACTTGCCCTTCGTTCCTTCGGGAGACGATGCTCTGATATTAAAAACATCTCAATCTTGCACAGATTTCTCCCGGGTCAGGGTTAAGCTGTTTCTCATGCCAGACTTTTCTGGCCAAACGAGACATCTTCCTTAAGACATTCGACCATCATCCTACACCTGTGCGGAGCCCTGGGTACTATAAGTGCCAAACCGCTTTCTCTCTGGGGCTCGCACGACGGGTTGTTTCTCACTCACACGCTGCCAACCCATTGTCCCCGCATCAAAGCGACGCTATCCAGTTGGATTTCCTTCTTCGGTCATTACTGATTCCGTTTGCGGTGGCGGGTCCCTCGCGGGCCCGCGGCTCATTCTGTTTGTAAAAAAACGCGTCCTCTTGGGCCTACCACTGCGGGATCTCAGTCGCCGAAATTTTGCCAAGCCAATGTCGTGGAGGTCTCCCACAGGACGTTTTCGTCGGTATAACTACAGAAAAACGTAGAAAAGCCACAAGAAAACGTTGCAAGAGCTCTTCTGGCGAAACAACACAAATCTACCAAAACATTCCACATACCTAAGTTTGCCGACCATGACACTCACCCCGGAGTATTCCGTATGTTAGGTGAGCAATCTATGTGTTTTTTCAACTTTTCTGATGTGCATACCTTGATGTCCATCATATTTGTCTCTATGTTTTGGTGTCTCTGTCCCATCCTTTGGCTGCACCTTTCGACCCACTCTCTGAAACATTATGTTCCACCATCCAACCTCCGATCGTAGGAGCTAGTCTGTGTTGTATTGAAAACTATTCTTTCACGAAGGTTCATGCCATATGTTTTTCAGTCAACATATGGTGTAAAGGAAATCAGCTCAGTGTAATGATTTTAGTCAAAACATGTTATGTTTATAAATCATATAAACTGAGGCCGATTTCCTTTCCAATGTTGACCCCCCTTCCCACTCCGTCCTACCCCAACAACTATATTCGTGCGTCGTGGGGGGTGGGCTTTTTCCACAACGGAGCTGATGAGGATCATGCCGACAGGGTGTGACCTGGGGTCCACTGGAAGGGACGGTCCATTTCTTTTTAGGGGTGTTTTTGTATTTTGGTGGGCCTTTCATCACTTAAGAAAGGAAATCATATGGTGATGCGATCAAGCAAAATGGAGTCTGAAGTCGGTCAGATTCAATTTTTTACTTTTTCAATGTAGCTGTATGCACCAATTAAAAAAGCTACATTTTTGCTGAAACCACCCCCCATTGAAAGTGACCAATTACTTCCAAGATATGATCAGTTGAGGGTGGCCAAAACAAAGGAAACAAAAAACATTTTCTCCTTTTGTTTGTGGCTATATCTTCAAAATCATATTTGGGTGACTTTCCACTCATTTTGCTTGATCACATCACATTATGTTTCAGTCAACATTGAAAGGAAATCAGGCCTCCGTTATATGATTTATAAAACATAGCGTGTTTTGACTAATTATGCCCAGTTTCCTTACCACAATTTTCTTTTCATGGGGGGTGGTTGTTTGACCCACGACGACGATATGCGAGAGACCCCAGGGGTGGTCCAAATGGAAAGATGGTACCAGAGGTCATTTTCATTACACTTTGATAGTAAAGTTTCATAACTGAGCTTTTTTCTATATTGTTGAAAGTTTAAACTTATTTGGAATATATTCTTAAATCGGTTTTTGCTATAAACAATCTTATTCCTAGGTAGTACGGGGAAGTCTTCAATTTGTGAAAATGCAAATGTTTAGATTGTCCAAATAGAATAAATATCAATTTGAATTTCCTTGTTATAAATAGAAATAAACAAAGTGAGTGCTTTTACTACATTTAAATTCTCTCTGCAATCCATGCCGTACTAGAGATAACACATGTGTCCAAATAATGCTTTGCAAAACAACCTCTTGAAATGACAATGGGTCTTTTCACCATTGTCTTGTACCCTACAAGTGCAAAATGTAAACATTAATAAACTTTGGATTTGCACTTTCCAGAATGTCCTGTTACATACAGCCTGCCTAAGCTACCAACCACACGTGTGGTACCCATGACAAGGCTGTCTTGGGTTCCATTGCTGTGGTGATAATGACCTCACGGTTGCCAAACTCCCTCTACCCAATTCCAGTTTGCCTTTGATGCATGCGCATTCAATTTGAACTGCAGTTTGGAGATTGGACACATGATGTTTGACTTCTTCAAATGACTGTAAGTTGAAGACTCCAGAGACATTATTATCGAAGATGCTGTTTAAGGATCGTAAGTGAATGCTATCATTTTTTGTGAATTCAGGGAGTCTAAAGTGTCTTGGTAAATCCCGCCCTTTAAGCTCCCAAGTGTACCACAAGTATACCTCCTTGAGTATGTGTTTTAAATTACTTCTCTTGTAATGTTCTAATTTTCTAGGTTCTTTTGATTGAGAAGTTGGACTTGACAGTTTCAGTGTGGTTGATCGAAGCTGTGGGGTATTTGATACACAATGTCTTCAGATTCAGTGGTGACAGCTTTGAGGTGGTACTGGGGAGATTGCCAAACCAATGTGCAATGTGGGGGTACCACCTACATTGCCTGGTGATGATGGGAGTGTTGCTAGATTCATTGCCTATCTTGAAGGAGGAGTGACGTCAGAAGCACAGACATTGCTTTTAAGGAGTTTAGATCTTGATGTAAGTATTCAGTGATGTCAATTGTTTTGTTGGATTCTTTGTATAGGGAGTTTGTATACAATTGTTTTCATAGGGAGTTTATATGCAATTGTTGTCATTATTTATAGCAGCTTGTAAGTAATTTTTTAAAGAAACATCTGAAAAAAAATATTTCACCGAAATAAGCTCTTCTTATCTTCTTAAATGTAATTTATAAAACTGTCTTCAGTCTGGCATATCCTACTTACATTTCCCAACATGTCTGCTTTCTTGTGAGGGTGGGTGTTAAAAGGTCCATTCATGCTTCAATGTGCTGCAGTGCAGTGTGGTGAGGATGGATGAGAGCCATCTCTGACTAATGCACAGTTCAAATTGCATTAAGCTGCTGCTGCTGTTCTGGGTCGGAGATGGTTTTCGTCCATTGTCGCTGCACTGTGGTGAAGTATGAATGGACCTTTAGGGTTTTGAGTGCGTGGAGTGGTTGGTGGGGTGGTGTGTGGCATGTGATGTAGGTGTTGGTGGTTGGTTTTGGGTGGTTTGATATGTTAGGTTCTCTTGTTCAAAGGCATATGACATTCTGATTTTCTTGTTTTAAAATGAAATTTCAGTGCAATATTATCAATATTATGTATTTTGAACATGTGTTTTGCATGCCTCATTGAGTTGGAGGAGTCACATCCTTTGGATGACAGCAGTTTTTTGCCCCTGATTTCCCCTCTGGCTACAATCTTGGAAAAAATTAGTTGGAACATGCACTACGATTTCTACATTGCTCACCCGGGCTACAGCTGAGAGCCTACAAGCTCTTGTTATCACTCAATTGAAAGCCCCAACCTACAACTTACCCTTCCCCAACCCCCATCAATCAATGTTGGGAGACTACTGATGATGATACCCCATTCAACATTCATTGGGAGAGACGGGGGAACAGTTTACATTTTTATGTCATCAAGATAAGGAGCCTTATGTGGGGTAACAGATGGGAAGCTCAAAGGTCATTCAGTGGTCACTTAGGGTCATTATATTGTTTGCTTATTCTTTGACCACATAATCGGACAACCTATTTGGGACCGATGTCCCTATTTTTATCAAAATTGTGGCATGATAACTCTACATCTCATAGTATGCTACTTTGTTTGCAGAAATACATAAGCAATGGACGGTGTGACCTCGAGCTCCTAGCAGTCCAAGAAAACAGTAAGTAACAATAATATAAATAATAATGAAATTTGAAGCAGGACTACAACCTGCTTTTTAAATGTGTGTGCCGGCCACTGAGGGGAAAGATTAACTTAAACATTTGGACCCGCAGGGGACTATAGTCATGCAGAGATAAGCATTTTTTCATTCCCCCCCCAAAAAAAAATCAAAGGGTAAGATGTTGCATCTTGGTTGAATACATATGTGAATTGCAATACAAAGGGATACATTAAGGGGAAATGAAATTTCGCCCCAAAATCATCATAAGTGAATAACAAAAGAGAATTTCCCCCTAACCACCTACGTATGGTTGTAATAATAATAACAATACAATTTTGCTTTCTTACAGGATGTCCCAACATTCCAATACCAACAAGCAACTTTCTCTCGTGCCAGTTTGTCGGTGAGGACTGCTATGGATTGGAGTGCTGTGCTAGCCTAGATTTTTGTGCTTTCTCGTATCACCACCACCGTTTCAGTTGTCTTAGATCCTTGCCAGCCATTGTTGACACTCAGTGTTGGAAGCTGGTCTGAAGGATTTGAGCTTGACTTTCCATATGGGAAAGTGCAAACTTATGAGCTAAGCGAGAGCACTCTGACATTGAGGTTGGTAACATTTTGATAAGGACTGAATTAGATAGGGGAATGCTTTGATTTTAGGGTAAAGAATGCTAGACCCGAGGTGATCCACATTCGTTCACGTTACACAGAGTCTAATGCTGTGAAAAATATAAAAGTTGGCTCATCCAATGTTCCTTTTGTGTGGATGCAAATTTGACCATGTTCTCGCATGTTAATCAAATCTGTAAGAAAGCTTGCCTTCGAAACATCGGCTGCATCAGGAAGTATCTGGACAGAGACAGTGCTGAAAAGCTCTGCCTTTGTTTTGACACAATAGGACTATGGCAATAACTTGGTGCTTTCTGAATTTCAGTTGGCAAAGCTTCAGCATCTCCAAAATTCAGCAGCTCACCTGATGCCTAACAAAATAATTGGAGCATACTTTGCCAAGTAGAATCCTATACCAACTCTTGCTTTTTCCTTACAAAGCAATCAAGGGTCTTTCCCCATCTTACATCCGGGAGCTTATCACCAAGGACATTGTTCGTCACCTTAGGTCGGTAGTATAGGCAGTGTTGTGGTTCTGAGGGGGCAAAAGTCCGGTCAGGGAAAAGTCATCACAAT
>JAMKCH010019098.1:0-20886 GCA_023653785.1 Ophioderma brevispina | reverse complement strand
TTTTTATTTTATATGCATCTGAAATTTCGTTTTAAAAGCTGTCGTAATCTAATAAGTTATGAGGGAACATGTAAAATTAGATGATTATTTTTTCACTTTGCAAGACGACAATCTTAGCCAAAATGGGTGTTGGACCGACTGCTCTTTTGCCCCGATTATTTGCCGTATTTCTCTTAAGAGATATATAGGAATCATGTCAACTTGGTTTTTGGGAGGCTTGGGAGCCTTCTCTATCCATACAACCCCACCCTCCCATCCCCACCATCAATGTTGGGTTCTTGTAGGGTGGCCAGAAAAATTCGGATTCAACATTGTCCAGGGGGGGAGAGGGGGGAATTTTTGAAGTAGGCCTATAACAGTGTTCCAACACTTTTTGGCTAAGATGTGGTATTCGATTATTAGAGAGGAGTTCATGCTACTAATTGGCCTGTCCATTTCCAATTCGATAAATTAATATTGAAACGAAACTTGTACACAATATAGATACAAATAAGATTTTCATCTGTATTATCACAATTACAACTTTCCCCACTGCCTTACTTAGGGAATGGTCACTTTCAATCAGAATAGGCCATACTTTCATTGCATTTTAATCTACATTCATGGGTTTAACAGCAATTGTGTGCAATATGCCGTTGTGCTTTCCGCGGTCGTAAGTGCATTATTTTGTGTTTAATACTTAATATTTATTTCATAGTGTAATTTCACAACAAATAAATTTTTCGAAGACACGTTAAATCGAAAAAAACAGATTTTAACATGTTAAAAAATACTTTCACATCTGGTTCGCCCTTTTATTTGATACATAGGTTAAATTTTAAATGAAAATAACCGAATTTCGAAAGGCCAGGACTTGATTTCGAACCGCGACCTACCGCTTGGCAAGGCGAAATCTTTGCCTCTAAGCCAAATCGCTCCTTACATACTGATCATATCGGTCCAAACCTAAAATATGTTTTAAAATCAATGATCGCGAACGTTATGAACCAAATCCTACACACGTAAATCAATGACAAAGCCACGATAAACCATATTACAATAGAGACTAGAACAGGAGTCATGATCTTTTTCATATGGTTTAGGCCTGGTGTTGCGTTTGATTTTTAATTAAAGAACACTTTTCAGAGATCATTTACTCTGAAAAAATAGAATTTTACCGTGGATTATCGATGTTGTGGACAAGGTGAATAATCGAGTGCGGTTGATAAAGGATCACAATCCACGTATAACAATGGGTTGTTTACAACTGTTTTCAGAAAACTTGTAGACTAGACCCAATTTTTATCTGGCGTGTTTTATAGATGGCTTTCATCATCATCATCATCGTCATAATCATCATCATCCTCATGATCAGTCATCATCATCATCATCATCATCATCATCATCATCCAATAATCAATCATCAATCATCATCAGCGGTATGTACAAGCGAAAGTTGGCTTAGAGTTAAAGATCTCCTTATAAGCGGGAGTTTCGCGGTTCGAGAGCACGTCCTGCCATTTGGAATTCGGCTATTTTCATTTGAATGTAAAGCCCACCCTATGTATCATAAAGCGCGTAACCCTATATGAAACGTATTTAACATTAACAATTTTTGGATTTTTTGTTTCTAGTTAACGTGTCTTCCCGTAACTTTTTATTTATTGAAATATTTACACTTATGAAATAATATTAAACCAAATAAGGCACTTTGTCGCGCGGAAAGCACACTGTCTACTTCGTCGTCGACTTCATCGTTCGTCGTCGACGTCATCGTCCTCGTCATCAGCAATCTCATCATCATCTCTCCACATGAACTCCACTAACTGTTTATTCATGCCTATATTCATTATCCCAATGGCAGAAAGGTGCGCCATGAATATTTTGTAGTTTTCTTGTTTACATTGAGTATCACGTGTAGATACCTTGCCCTGTAACATAATGGAAGTTTATTGATTATTCTTTGACTATTATTTTTTCAATTTAGTATACATAACATCCACTACATTAAAGACTTTTCGCTGTCTATATGGACTACTTTGAGCTCAAATATGCTACGAGTACATTTTTATTGACCCTCCGCCTAAGCTGACGCTGATGTCATTTCCATGCAATACGTAAGCAATATGTTTATTTTATCTTCACTGAACATTGCGTTGTAATAGCTGTCGTAATTAAGAAGTTATGGAGGGAAAATTTAAAATTAGATTCTTATTTGTCACTTTGCAGCCACAATCTTAGCCAAAATGTGTTGGAACACGACTGCTCTTTTTGCCCCGATTATTTGCCGTCTTTCTCTAAGAGATATATAGGAAAATCATTGTCAACTTGGTTTGGGAGGCTTGAGAGATTCTCTAGCCCTACACACTCCCTATCCCCACAATCAAATGGTTGGGTTCTGTAGGTGGCAAGAAGAACAAAATTTCAGGGGAATCACATGGTCAGGGGGGAGAGGGGGGAAGGGAATTTTGAAGTAGGCCTATTAAAAGTGTTCCAACACTTTTGGCTAAGATTGGATCCGTATTATTAAGAAGAAGGAATTTTCATGCTTAACTTAATTGCCAGTCATTTCAATTAGATATGCTATGGGGGAAACTAAACTTGTACACAATATAGAATACAAATAAATGTTGGTCATCTGAGTATCAAATACACTTCCCCACTGCCTTACTTTAGGGAAGGGTCACTTTCAATCACATAGGCCATACTTTCAATTGCATTTTAAGCTACTTCATGGGTTTACAGCAATTGTGTGCAATATGCCCGGTGTGCTTTCCGTCCGCGTGTCCGTAATGCATTATTTTGTGTTTATCACTTAATATTTATTTCACTAAGTGTAATATTCATCACAAATAAATTTTCGAAGACACGTTAAATAGAAAAAGACATATTTTAACTGTTAAAATCTTTTCACTAGGGTTCGCGCTTTAATTTGATACATAGGTTAAATTTTAAATGAAAATAACCGATTTCGAAGGAAGGACTTGATTTCGACCCGCGAACCTACGCTCAAGGCGAAATCTTTCCTCTGCCAAATCGCTCCTTACTACTGATCATTCGTTCCAAACCTAAATTATGTGTAAATCAATGATCGACGACGAACGTTTTATACCAAAAAATCCTACACCCGTAAATCAATGACGAGCCCCGATAAACCATATTAACAATAGAGACTAACAGGAGTCATGATCTTTTTCATAGGGTTTGCCGTGGTGTAGCGTTTGGAAATTGTTTTTTTTTAAATTAAAGAACAATTATTCAGAGATCATTTATTTCTTGAAAATAGAATTTTACCGTGGATCATCGAAGTTGGGGACATGGTGAAAATTAAATCGAATCAGAGTTGTAAAGGGATCCACATTCAGTATAACAATGGGTGTTTACAACTGTTTTCAGTAAAACTTGTAGAGCTATACCCAATTATCTTGGCGTGTTTTTATAGATTGCTTTCAATCATCATCCATTCCATAATCATCTCATTCATCATGATCATCATCATCATCATTATCATCAATCTCATCATCATCATAATTCAATCAATCATCATCCATCATCATCGGTATGTAAAGAGCGAAATTGGCCTTAGAGGTAAAGATCTCACCTTAATAAGCGGGAGTTGCGCGGTTCGAGAGCAAGTCACCTTTGCATTGGAATTCGAGCTATTTCATTTGAATGTAAAGACCCCCCATATGTAATCATAATAAGCGCTTCCCAGTTAACCCTATATGAAACTGAAACGATTTAACATTGTAACAATTTTGATTTTTTTTATAGTATTAACGTGGTCTTACTAAATTTTATTGATTGGAAATATTTACACGTATGAAATCAATATTAAACACAAAATAAGGAACTTTGTAGCGCGGAAAGGAAAGCAAACTGTCTAGTCGTCGTCGGACGTCATCGCGTCGTCGGAACGTCACTAGTCAAGATCATCAGCCTCATCATCATCCTCCTTCCCATGAAACTCCACGTACTGTTAATTATGCCTATACTCAGTATACCAATGCAGAAGGTGAGCCATGAATATTTTGGCGTTTCTTGTACATTGAGTAATCACGTGTAATATATTGCTCCTGTCACATCCATGGAAGTTATGTTATGCGTTGACTATTTATTTTTTCAATTTAGTTATAACATCCCCTAAATTAAGAGACTTTTCCTGTCTATATGGACGACTTTGAGCTCACCTATGCTACTAGTACATTTTTATTGACCACTCCCTACGCTGACCGCTGATTTCATTTTCATCAATGAAACGTAAGTCCAATATGTTTATTTTATATGCAATCTGAAAATTTCGTTGTAATAGCTTTCGTAATTAAGAAGTTATGAGGAAAATGTAAAATTAGATGTTATTTTTTCACTTTGCCGACACAAATCTTAGCCAAATGTGTTGGAACACGACTGCTCTTTTTGCCCCGAATTATTTGCCGTATTTCTCTTAAGAGATATATAGGAAATCATGTCAACTTGGTTTGGGAGGCTTTGAGCATTTTCTATCCATGCCCCCCTCCCTATCAATCCCCACCAATCAATGTTGGGTTTTTTGTAGGGTGGCAAGAAGTAAAATTTCATTCAGGATTCAACATGTCCTGGGGGGAGAGGGGTAATTTTGAAGTAGGCCTATAAAAGTGTTTCCAACACTTTTGGCTAAGATTGTATTCGTATTATTAGAAAGAGGAATTCATCCTTAAACCTTCATTGCCTGTCATTTCAATTATAGAAATGATATTGAACGAAACTTGTACACAATATAGATACAATAAGATGTTTCATCCTTAGTAATCAAATTAACACTTCCCCACTGACTTACTTTAGGGAATGGTCCAATCTTTCAATCAGCATAGGCATCTTTCATTGCATTGTAAGAAAGCTACATTCATGGGTTAAAACAGCGATTGTGTGCAATATGCCGGGGTGCTTTCCGCGGTCGTAAGTGTTTATTTTTGGCTTTTAAAACTAACTTAATTTGATTATCATAAGTGTAACTAATTACAACAAATAAATTTTCGAAGACACGTTAAATAGAAAAAGACAGATTTTAAAAAACAACATGTTAAAATACTTTTCATATAGGGTTTACGCGCTTTATTTGATCCATAGGTTAAATTTTAATGAAAACCGAATTCGAAAGGACAAGGACTTGATTCGAAACCGCGAACCCTAACCTGCTTGCAAGGCGAAATCTTTGCCTCTAAGCCCAAATCACTCCTTAACGATACTGATCATGTTCGTTTTCCAAACCTAACATATGTTTAAATCAATGATCGACGAACGGTAAACCAATCCTACACACGTAATCAAACTGAATGACGATCCAACAAAACCATATTACAATAGAGACTAACAGAGTCATGATCTTTTTCATATGGGGGGGGGGGAGGGGTAGCCGGTGGTGGTAATTCGTTGATTTTTATTAAAGAACATTTTCAGAGCTCATTTATTCTTGAAAATAGAATTTAACCGTGGATCTCAATGTTTTTGGACAAGGTGAAATTATCGAATCGGTTTATAAAGGATCACATCACGTATAACAATGGGTTTGTTTACAACGTTTTCAGTAAACTTGTAGAGCTATATATCTTGGCGGTGTTATAGATGGGCTTTCATCACCCCCTCAGTCATCGTAATAAATCATCAGCATCATCATCATCATGATCATCATCATCATGACATCATCACATCATCATCACATCAATCCATCGGATGTAAAGACTGAATTGGCTTAGATGTAAAATCTCGCCGTATAAGCGGGAGTTTCGCGGTTCGAGATCAAGTCCTTCCCTTTTGGAAATTCGCTATTTTCATTTGAATGTAAAGCCCCCCTATGTAACATATAAAGCGCGTAACCCTATAGAAAACGTATTTAACAATGTTAACAATTTTTAATTTTTTTTCTAGTAACGTTGCTTCTAATTTATTTATTGGAAATATTTACACTTATGAAATCAATATTAATTGTTAACCACAATAAGGCCTATTTTTTTTGGTAGCGCGTAAAGCACACTGTCATCGTCTTCGTCGTCGACGTCCGTAGCATCATCATCATCAGCAATCATCAATACATCATCATCATCATTCTCCTCTCTCCCACATTAACTCCACGACTGTTTAAAATTCATACCTATATTCATTAGCCAATGCAGAAGGTGCCGCCATGAATATTTTGGGAGTTTTTCTGTTTACAATTGATTAAGCACGTGTAATATATTGCTCCTGTAACATAATGGAAGTTTATTGATTATGCGTTGACTATTTATTTTTCAATTTAGTTTATAACATCCACGTAATTAAAGACTTTTCCTGTCATGGAGACGACGTTGACGCAACTATGCTACAGTACATTTTTATTGACCACTCCCTAAGCTGAACCGCTGATTTCATTTTCATGCAATGACGTAAGAATATGTTTATTTTTATCTGCATCTGAAATTGCGTTGGAATAGCTTAGCTGTCGTTAATTACGAAGTTATAGGGAAATGTAAATCAGAATGATTATTTTTTTTCACTTTGCGACACAATCTTATCCCAAATGTGTTGGACACGCTGCTCTTTTTGCCGCCCGATTATTTGCCGTATTTCTCTTAAAGAGATATATAGGAAATCATGTCAACTTTGTTTGGGAGGCTTGGAGCATTCTCTATCATGCACCCCTCCCTCATCCCCACCAATCAAGTTGGGGTTTTTGTAGGTGGCAAGAATAAAATTTCAGGATTCACATGTCCCCGGGGGGAGAGGTGGAATTGAAGTAGGCCATAAAGTGTTTTCCAACACTTTTGGCTAAGATTGTATTCGTATTAGTAGAAAAAGGATTTCATCTTAACACTTAATTGCCTGTCATTCAATTAGCTAACTGATATTGAAAACGAAACTTGTACACAATTGTATAGATACAAATAAGATGTTTCATCTAGTACAAATTACCCTTCCCCACTGCCTTACTTTAGGGAATGGACACTTTCAATCAGCATAGGCCATACTTTCATTGCATTTTAAAGCTACATTCATGGGTTTAAAACATCAATTGTGGTGCCACTATGCCGTTGTGCTTTCCGCGGTGTCTAAGTGTAATTAATTTTTTGTTTAATAACATTAATATTTATTTTCATAAGTGTAAATATTCACAACAAATAATTTTCGAAGACCAACTTGTTAAATAGAAAAAAGGACAGATTTTTAAACATTTTAAAATACTTTTCACATAGGGATACGCGCTTTATATGAGACATAGGGTAAATTTTAATGAAAATACCGATTCGAAGACCGGAGTTGTTTTCGAACCGCGAACCTACCGCTTTGCAAGGCGAAATCTTTGCCTCTAAGCCAAATCACTCCTTACATACTGATCATCATGTCTTCCAATCAAACCTAAATATGTTTAAATCACTGAATCGACGAACGGTAAACCCAATCTAACACACGTAAATCAATGACGAATCCACGATAAAAACCATATTAACAATAGAGCCTAACAGGAGTCCATGATCTTTTCATAATGGTTAGCCGTGGTGTAGCGTTTGATTTTAATTAAAGAACAATTTTCATAGATCATTTATTCTTGAAAATAAATTTTACCGTGATTAGCGATGTTGTTGGACATGTGAAATTATCGAATCGGTTTATCAAGGATCAATCACGTCTAACAATGGGTTGTTTACAACTGGTTTTCATAAAACTTGTAGAGCTATAACCCATTTATCCTCTTGGCGTGTTATAGATGGCTTTCATCATCATCATCGTATAATCATGCATCATCAGCATCATCAGGAATTCATCATCCGCATGAGCAATCATCAATCATCACATCATCGGTATAGGTAAAGAGCGAATTGGCTTAGATGTAAAGTTCTCGTCTTATAAGCGGGAATTTCGCGGTTCGAGAGCAGGTCCTGCCGTTTGGAATTCGGCTATTTTCATTTGAAATGTAAAGCCCACCCTATGTATCTTATAGCGTGTAACCCTATATGAACGTATTAACATGTAACAATTTTTTAATTTTTTGTTCTAGATTTTAAACGGGTCTTCTAAATTTTTTTTTTTGGAAAATTTCACTTATGAAATTCAATATTAAGTTGTTAAACACAAAATAAATCACTTTGTAGCGCGGAAAGCACACTGTCTACGTCTTCGTGGGTCGACGACTCAATCTCATTGCATCATCATCATCAATCAGCAATCATATCATCATCATCATCATCTCTCCACATTAAACTCCACACTGTTTATTCATACCTATCTTCATTATACCATGCAGAAGGTGCGCCATGAATATGTTGGAGTTTTCTTGTTACATTGAGTATCACGTGTAATATATTGCTCCCGTAACATCATGGAAGTTATGTGATTATAAGCGTTTTGCTATTTATTTTTTCAATTTAGTTACACATCCACTAAATTAAGAGACTTTTCCTTCTATATTGACGACTTTGAGCTCAATATGCTACGAGTACTTGTTATTGACCACCCCTAAGCTGACCGCTGATTTCATTTTCCCTGCAATGACGTAAGCCAATATGTTTATTTTATTATGTGCTCTGATTTTCGTTGTAATAGCTGTCGTATTAAGAAGTAATGAGGGAAAATGTAAAATTAGATGGATTATTTTTTCACTTTGGCAGACACATGTATTCGTATTATTAGAAAGCGGATTTCATGCTTAACTTAATTGCCTTTCATTTCAATTAGATAATGATATGAAACGACTGTACGACAATATAGGATACAACTAAGATGTTGTCATCTAGGATCAAATTACACTTCCTCCTTGCCTTACTTTAGGGAATGGTCCCTTTTAATCACAATCAGATAGGCCATATCTTTCATTGCATTTTAAGCTACATGTCATAGGGTTTACAGCAATTGTGTGGCAATATTCCGGGTTCTTTCCGCGGTCATAAGTGTATTATTTGTGTTTAATAACTTAATATTTATTTCATAATTGTAAATATTCACAACAAATAACTTTTCGAAGACACGTTAAATAGAAAAAAGACAATTTTAACATGTTAAAATATTTTCACATAGGTTTACGCGCTTACACCTAAATTCCACCATGATACATAGGTTAATTTTAAATGAAAAAAGTCGAATTCCAAGACCTACTTGATTTCGAACCGCGAACCTACCCCTTGCAAGGCGCAATATTTGCCTCTAAGCCAAATCGCTCTTTACATAATGATCATCGGTCCAAACCTAAATAATGTTTAATCAAGAATCGACGAACGGTTACAAATCCCTACACACGTAATCAATGACGAAGCCACGATACACCATATTACAATAGAGACTGACAGGAATCATGATCTTTTTCATATGGTTGGCCGTGTGTACTTTGAATTTTAATTAAAGAACATTTCAGAGATCTTTATTCTTGAAAATAGAATTTTACCGTGGATGATCGATGCGTTGACACGGTGAATTATCGATCGGTTAATAAAAGGATCACATCACGTAGAACAATGGGTTGTTTACAAACTGTTTTCAGTAAAACTTGTAGAGTTATACCAATTTTAATCTTGGCGTGTTTATAGATGGCTTTCATCTATCCTCATCTGGTCTAATCATCATCATCATCATCATCATCATCACGGTATTAAAGAGCGAAGTGGCTTAGAGGTAAAGATCTCGCCTTATAAGCGGAGTTTCGCGGTTCGAGAGCAAGTCCTTCCATTTGGAATTCGGCTAGTTTCATTTGAAATGTACAGCCCACCCTTATATCATATAACGCGTACCAATTGAAACGTATTTAACATGTTAACCAATTTTTAATTTTTGTTTTCTAGTTAACGTGTCGTCTAATTTATTTATTGGAAATATTTTTTTTATTTTTTTTATTTTTTGTGTTTTGTTAAAAACAAAATAAGGCACTTTGTAGCGCGGCAAGCAACTGTCTACGTCGTCGTCGTCGTCGTCTACGTCATCGTCCATCATCATCATCATCACAGCAGCAGCAGCAGCAGCATCATCATCTGCAGCATCATCATCAGCATCATCAATCTCTCCACATGAACTCCACTCCATGTTTAATTCATGCCTATATTCATTAAACCAAATGCAGAGTGCCATTGAATATTTGGATTTTCTGTTTACATTGATTATCACGTGTATATATTGCTCCTGTCACTCATGGATTTTATTGATATGCGTTGACTTAGTTATTTTTCAATTTAGTTATAACATCCACTAAATTAGAGAACTTTTCCTGTCTAATAGACGACTTTGAGCTTCAAATATGCCTACGAGTACTTTTTTATTGACCACTCCCTACTGACCCGCTGATTTTCATTTTCCATGCATGAAGTAAGCCAATATGGTTATTTTAATATGCATCTGAAATTTCGTTGTAATAGCTGGCCGTAATTAAGAAGTTTTATGAGGAAAATGTAAAATTAGATGATTATTTTTTCACTTTGCAGACACTGTATTCATTTATTAGAGAGAGGATTTCATGCTTAACTTAATTGCCTGTCATTTCAAGTAGATAAATGATATTGAAACGAACTTGTACACATATGAGACAAATAAGATGTTTTCATCGGATATCAAATTACACTTCCCCAACGCCTTACTTTAGGGAATGGTCACTTTTACTCAGCATAGGCCATACTTTCATTGCATTTTAAGCTACCTTCATGGGTTTAACAGCATTTGTGTGCAATATGCGGTTTCTTCCGCGGTCGTAAGTGTATTATTTGTGTTTAATAACTTAATATTTAGTTCATAAGTGTACATATTCACAAAAATAAATTTTCGCAAACACGTTAAATAGAAAAAAGACATATTTTAACATGTTAAGATACTTTTCACATAGGTTTGACGCGCTTTTAAATTGATACATAGGTTAAATTTTTAATGAAAAATAAGCGAATTCGAAGGACAGGACTTGAATTTCGAAAACCGCGAACCTACCGCTGGCAAGGGCGAAATTTGCCTCTACCAAGAATCGCTCTTCCATACAGATCATTCGTTCCAAACCTAAAATATGTTTAACTCAATTGAATCGACGAACGGTATACCAAAAATCCTACACACGTAAATTCAATGACGAAGCCACGATAAACCATAATAACAATAGAGACTAACAGAAGTCATGATCTTTTTCATACGGTTAGCCGTGGTGTAGCGTTTGAGATTTTAATTAAAGACAATGTTCAGAGATCATTTATTCTTGAAATATGAATTTTACCGTGGATTATCGATGCTGTGGACAAGGTGAAATTATCGAACCGGTTGATAAAGGATCAAATCACGTATAACAATGGTGTTTTACAAATGTTTTCAGGAAAACTTGTAGAGCTATACCCAATTTATCTTGGCGTGTTTATTTATGCTTTAACTCATACATTCTGTCGTCATAATCTCATCTCTCATCATCGGCTATGTAAAGAGCGAATTGGCTTAGAGGGAAAGATCTCGCCTTATAGCGGGAGGTGTCGCGGGTTCGAGAGCTAAGTCCTTGCCAATTTGGAAATTCGGCTATTTTCATTTGAAATGTAAAGCCTCACCCTATGTATCATATAAAACGCGTAACCAATATGAAAAGTATTTAAAATGTTAACACCATTATTGAATTTTTTTTCGAAGTTACATGATTCTATAATTTTATTTATTGGAAATATTTCCACTTATGAAATCAATATTAAGGTTGTTTTATAACACAAAAATAAGGGCAACTTTGTAGCGGCGGAAAGACCCACTGTCTACGTCCGTAGGTAGTCGTCGTCGACTCATCGTCATCATCATCATTCAGCAGGCAGCAGCATGACATCATAAGCATCATCATCATCATTAATCATAATCTCCCACCATGAACTCCACTATCTGTTTAATCATGCCTATATCTTATACCAATGCAGAAGGTGCGCCATGAATATTTTTGGAGTTTTCTTGCTTAAATTGAGTAATCACGTGTAATATTTGCTCCTGTAAATCTCAGGGATGTTTATTTGATTAGCGTTGAAATTTATTTTTTCAATTTAGTTATAACATCCACAAATTTAAGAAGATTTTCCCGTCTATATAGACGACTTTGAGCTCAAATATACTACGAGTACATTTTTATTGACCCCTCCCTAAGCGACCGCTGATTTCATTTCAATGCAATGACGTAAGCCAATATGTGTATTTATATGCCAGCTGAAATTTCGTTGTAATAGCTATCGTAATTAAGAAGTTATGAAGGACAAATGTAAAATTAGATGATTATTTTTTCACTTTGCAGACACATCTTAGCACCAAATGTGGTGGAACACGACGCTCTTTTATCCCGATGTATTTGCGTAGTTCTCTTAAGCGAGATATAGGAAAATCATGTCAACTGGTTTGGGGGCTTGGAGAATTATCCTATCCATATACCCATCATTATCCCCACCATATCAATGTTGGTTTCTTGTAGGGTGGCAAGAAAACAAAATTTCGGAGTCAACATGGTACAGGGGGGAGAGGGGGGAATTTTGAAAAGTAGGCCTATAAAAGTGTTCCAACACTTTTGGCTAAGATTTAGTTACAAACTATAGACAAATAAAGTGTATTCCAATTTGATCTGATATAATTATTAAAATGCATCTTTTGTTCCCAGAACTTGTAAGGATGGACTAGTTTACCAGATAGCATCATTTCAATCAATCAAGTCAATGAAACTCATTTAAAAACCCAGTAACTAACTTTATTAGGCAAAGCGACAATTTAGCAGCAATTTAGTGGCCATTCACGTCTTCTCCCGTGGCTTTTACATGGATTTGTTCCAGAGTCCGTCGCACGTACCAATCCAGAATCAGGAATAACAAAAGGGGACACACTACACGACAACGACAGAGCCATTTTTATTCAGAATTTGAAGGAATAACGTATGGGGACAATTCGAGGACAAAACAAACAAAAACTTTCTTTTTTATGTAGCCTCCTCGGGTCGTAAAGCGAACCTGTTCACAATACACACAACACATACACACGAGCGCACATGCACGCACGTAGCACACACAAAGTACCTTGTATTCCTAATCCACTCATGAAATCTGTGTCTCTGGATCTGCCTCAAGTCAATTTCATTATTATGAGGACAAATTTATAAGATCAACTTTCAGAGTGGCCAAACTTGTACTCTTCTACTAAAGCTTCGGGGGATAAAGATGTAATGAAGTGAGATAAAAGGAAAAGAGTTGGGTGCATAATGAAGAACCATCTTAATGTAATTTGTTTAACCATTCTCTTCCAGTATAATTAAAGAGATATATGTTACAAGTTTAATCAATTAAGCGGTTACTTACAAGTGATTGTACGAGTAGATTACGTTGGCTTCTGATTTATACGATGTAATGTAGTATATCAACCGGCTCCTCCTTAGGCAAAACCATCTCAATAATGGTATAGAGCAAAATAATATATGTTTCAGTACGCCCAACCCCAGCACTAAATTAAGAACGCGAAACAATTAAGTAGTATCCATCCTCACCTTAGAAGATGGAGATGTCACTGATTCCTAATGCATTGCCATTTTCTTAGTTGGCCCATTTCTATTACCTTGCACTAAACTTCATTCGTCATTTTTTTACAAAACTGAAATTAAGCCTTTTTAATTCAACATATAGGCCTATCCCTAACGTCCCTAGAGAAAATCTGACGATCACCGCAAACAAAAGGAGATAGTGTTATTTTTCTTGGGTTAGACCTATGAGCAATTTCCCACTAATCTAAGGCAGGGGTCCGCTCCGTGATTTGTTTCAACGTGTGTATTTAATGCCCTAAGAGGTTGGGATTCAACACCTGTGAATAAGCCATTTTTTAATCAAATTGGTGGGTTTGGTATTGCTTTATTATAGCGGAAGTAATAAACATTTTTAATACTGGACTTGAATTTCATACCATCACCTCCCTCCTGAGGTCTTGTAATTTTTTCATTCCGGAAATCTTCGAAAACATGTTATTTGAATGTTTTAAATGTTTATGGTAGACTTCAATATTAATGATGATGAAACATATAAATACACTGGCATTTAACCCTCGCTACCTTAGCCATTTTTTGTTACAACACTCCCGAAGGGGAGGGGTGGGTTCCACACCCCCTGTGCTTTTCGTTACTGAACACCCGATTCCCGTAAATTTTGGTACCAAAGGATAGCTTAAGAGTTGCTTCTTTCGCATTGGTAGCCAAAAATAGTACTAAATCCCCATTATACGTAACCATGACGGCCTATGTTGAGGAAAGTACGAAAAAACTGTGAATATAGGAGTTGAAATTGATATTTTGGCAATTTTAGCGACTCAAACACCCTATTATAGCTCTAAAATGATGTCCATTATATACAACAGTCATTTCCCATCAAGTATACTCCAAAACCGCCTAGAAAATTTATTTTTTCCTAACCTTTTTGGCGAAAATTTGAAATTTCCACTGTTGTCATGGAAAGGGCAGTTTTGCTGACATGCGACCTTTATGACGTCATTGTGAACGTAATGCTAGGCATGTTGGTACTTTATTTTGTGGTATCAATGAAAGAGGATGGACCATATCCCCCCTATCTATTGTAACCAAAATCAAGTGTCTGTGATGTTCCTGTATTGTGTTAGACATGTTGGGACTTCTCTTTCTGAGGGTGAGGGGTTGGTTCCACCCCCCCCCCCCTACGCCTATCGATCACTTTGGATCACCCTGTATCTTTACCTATACCCCGGTGGATTTTGTTTTTGGATTAAAGGAGCGGAAAATTTCATGACAATTACCTTACATATCTTGGCCCAAAGGGGGTGGTACAAGCCGGGAAAAACCTGAAGGGGGGGGGGTGGTTAACCACGCCCCCCCTTCGTAGACGAGGGTTAAAGCGCCATTCAATCAAGATCCGACACTGTTGATATTCTTACCTCTGTGATGCAGCTGTCCAAGCGCACATCCTATCAGACTTAGGAAATACACGAAAATGGCCAAAACTCTCTTTTGAGCGAATTTAATTAAACAGTCATATTTTAAAATAAGGAATAAATTTATTCTTCTTTTATTGGAAAGCATTAGGGCAAGATGCATAACTAGTGATAACACTTGCGTTAAAATTTAATTTGCAATTGTTTTCCTGCAAAACAGTAATGCGGTGTCATCCGCCACGCTGTCAATAACCTCTTTACTTAGCTTCGGGGTACGCATGCTGTTGATGGGAGTCTACTCACACGCTGCCTAGGGAGGGCAGCCTTCCTGTAAAAAACCGTGAGGAGCTAACCAGTGTACTCTCTAGAGGCCATACACAGAACGATTAGCTGATCCAACACATGCTCGAAGGGGTTTAGTCTAAGTATAAAAAAAAAAAGTTTTACAAACCCATCCTTTCGGGGCTATTCAACCTGCACAAAGCATTTTTTCCCCATTGACCTTTTTGATCTTGTCTCAATTCTGATTTAATATTCATTGGTGATAATTTTTTCGTCAAATTTACATGATTACTTGACTTGACCTAGATTTTGTTAGAATATTGGGGATGTATCAAATGGCAGTTTCTGGGTGACCGGTGCTTATACGTACAACAGTATCAGATCCCCTTTCAATACGTATTGTATAGTAATTTGGGAGAATTATACCTTTCAAAAATTATCATATTTGAATTTAAGAATGGGCGATGAAAAAAATCAAATCAAAATACTTTTTTGTGATTTTTTGGGTGAGGGGGGATTGACTACAATTTCTTCCCAAGTTATGATTTAATTTCAATTAACCTCTTACGAATGGCAACTTGTACCATCAATAGTGTTCGATATTAAAAATATTATACAGATAATTTCACTAATTAACACACTATCGAACCACAAACCTGCAGTGTACAACTATGTTCCCCTTATCACTTGGACGATGTCATCTGACGTACACGCTTGAGGAAAGACGCATACTGTAGGGATAACAGGAACCTTAAAATATGGCCAAAGCCACGTAGTGGAAATTGTGTCCCCTACGTAGTGGAATGGTGTCACAGATTAAAAGGTTTACCCTCTTCAAGACAGTCCTGCAAATAAAATCAATGGCATGTGCTTGGTAACTTAAACTATTCCAGCATCCGTGTTAGCAGCCTAGGCAGGCACAAAATCAGGCGATAGTGTATAGGTGTTGTCATTCGAGCAGGTCTATGACCGGGCGAGCAGGCCATCATTTCTCAGTGGATTTGTTTTCTATTTAATGAACACATTTAGCGGAGGAGGCACTTTCCTCACAGACGCAACAAACACATTTGCCACCGTCGAACAATTGTAAAATTCTGAGATCAATAGAGGTTCAAGGCATTGACCTTGTTTGGCCATGGGTAAAATATTTGATAAGTCCGAAATTAGAGTTGTACAGTTCGAGTTCAAGGTTCTTTAGAGTTCGACGTTGCTCTTAGCGTTGCGAGTGGCGTTAGAGTTCGATGTTGCTTTTAGGAGTTCGAGTTACTTTTTGAGTTCGAGTTGACTTCGAAAAATTGTATTAGACCAGCGGAGACCCATAGACCTTCATAATCATCTTGCAAAACAGTCTGCACGAAACATTTTGATGGTTCCCAGGCAACATTGACCTGCTGATTCCACAACTCGATGATGATGCAAATCTTGCATCCTTGAGCATTTTGAGAGATGGAAAGGGTGGTAAATTAAACAAGGGTCAAGTTTGTGAACGTTTCATAAGGTTTTTTAAAGGATGTATAGCATGTTATCTGGTTCTAAGGTAAAAAAGGTATACTTTTTCGGACGTAATCTTAAAACATTTCTATTTGAACGCCTCAGTTTTTTATATTAGAATAGATGAATGATTACTAAAGAGTCCCCACTACCCAGGTGAGGTGAACCATGTGCATAATTTTGAATAAGTAACAATGCCTTGTTTTTGGAGCTATAAAAGGCCAGTGTCTGTTCCTTTTCCCTGCTTAAGCCGGTGTGCATGCAACGAGCCCCAAGTTTTTCACAGTTTGTTGTTACCTTACAACAAAAAATGACCAAAGATGTGCGTAAGCTATGCCTCATCCAAAGGCATTGTCAATACCCGAAGAGTGCTTGCACTCCGACCAGTGCAGGGTACAAACAAGCCAAGGTCGGGCTGATTTCGTCGGGATATCGCAGAGCATGGTCTGTAAAAATCCTCAGACATCATCGAAATGTGGGTCATTGAGGCCACGAAAATATCCAGGACGAGCACGTGAGTACCACGCGAGATGATGGCCGACTGCTTAATCTGTGGCGTAGAACCCGGCAATGGCAACGAATCCGTCTCGTCGTTTGTGGAGGAAGCCACCTATGGAATGACGTTTACCGCCAAAATGTAAAATCAGAGATTGCTTCAACATGGTTTACCGAGCAAGACGCATGACCAAAGGTCCACCCTAACCGTTTCATCACAGAGTTGCTAATTTGCTGGGCTAGGGAAGCACAGAAGGATACAGCTCGGACACTGGCGACATATTGTCTTTATGGACGAGAGTCGCTACATCTTGACATTCAAGATGGAAGACAAGGGTTCGTCGATACGTGGGTGAGAATCTCCGAGATGACTGCATTCAAGAATCGACTCAATGTGGTGCCGGCTCAGTGATGTTATGGGCCTGTATTCATTATGGAGGAAAACGTCACTGGTGGTGCCAGATGGAAACATGAACGCCGTCATGTACCTAGACATTTTGGAAAACCACTGCCTGTCACATGCAAGAAGGGTTTATACAAAACGACAACGCCACGCCGCACAGGGCCGCTGTAGTGAGACAATTGAGGCAGAGGGGGTGGGGCAGATTTCATGGCCTGTTTGCTCCCCTGATATGAACCCTATCGAGCACGACTGGGATGCATTAGGAAGAGTCATCATTGACAGGGACCATCTTCTTCAAACTCTATAGGAGTTAGCTCAAGCTTTGACCGATGAGTGGGACACTCTACCCATTGACATCGTAAACAACCTTGTGGACACTATGCTGTGACGTCTTGACGCATTGATTCTTGTCAGTGGTGGTCATACTCGATATTAGTGACTGATTGAATTTAAAACAGTACTATTGAACATTCGATGCTTGAAATCACCCAAAAATCGGCTGTTCAAATGCCCCCTTTTACTTTCAGTCTAAGGTAAAGTTAGGGGTTAAGCAATGTGCGTTTCCCTCTTTATCGTGGTGTTTGATGGTGTTGGATAATTATGCCATGTGTCTTAAACATATCTAACCTATTCTATAAAACCCAGACAAAGTTGCCAGAACACGCTTGAGAGATGACCCAAAACACATACCACAAACCAATAGAGAACCAAAATGAATTTACAAAAGAACCCTTGATTTTTAATGCCAGAAAATGAAGTTGTCCTGGCATGTGAAATATCACTTGATATACCTTTTCAATCTTCAAAATTTCGGCATTTCACAATTTATATAATCTATCTTTGTCATGGATTACACAGAAGTCACATTGTATGAATCATGTGTGAAATTATTCAACTAGCCCGATATAATGGCATCAGCATTATTGGAAATCTTGTAAATGCAAATGGTCAATTTATCGAAGAGAGTTGCACATTTTAGAACACAACCTAACAATCACATTATGACACATTTAAATGTCCCTATGTGAAACAAATTTTGATTTGCCCTTTTGCACATTATGTTAAATTGCATTTGTGGCTATTTAAAGTTTAATAACACAATATACTTCTATCGTGAGAAAAATATAAATGTAACATTTGACTTATTTTCTTTCTTGAAGAATTTATTTAAAATCATTTCAGGAACATTTCGTGAAACAAGAAAGGCAACTTAAGAGTTCACAACAACATGATCAACACAACGTAATGTTAGAGCTCTCATGTCAAACTACACAAATGGTTGACCGACGAAATGTTGCCAATTTTTGATTGAGATACAAACACATTAATCCTAAGAACGATGTAATCAAAACGAAGACCCTTTGCCATCATGGCCGTGGAACAACACACTTGTCTTTAAAAACCTGATGCAACTTCCAAGCGGAAACAAAGTTCCTTTGAGTATTGTCAAACACCCTCTTTTTCGAGATTTGATAGAGCCGTTGTCTTTCAATATAGTAAACACAAGAATTTCCATATCCCTCTATTTTGTTGGTCTCAATTTATATCAGAACCCCGAGGGCACATTTCCTTACCTCAGCGATAGAAAATTTACGTATAACGTAATCTGCGCAGTCGATAGAATCTTCTATGGTGACGGTCAGATTACCGTAAGTCTCACTTCCGTTATCTGGCCAGTATTGGGCACATTTTTCCTGTCAGGAATGGGTCAAGCAATAAAAGGTTAGCTTGACAAAGATATCTGCAATAAATTTTAACAACTTCTCTAAACGACCCAACCACTCACACAGAGTAGAGCATACGTAAAAATGTCATCTATCATCATCATTTAACGCGCGGAATGTTTTCACACTTCTAGTATTTGTATTTTGAACATTTTGCTCGGCAAAGAGCAGAAGGCGCAAAAATAGTCGTCTTGGGTGGCGTTTTTTTTCAAGAAAATAATTGTAATGGGCCATTTGCCAGGTGGCTTCTTCTCAGAAACTCTGTGGGTAAAGATTGTACGTGTAACCTTCTGTTATGGCCAAATTAGATTTTCTTATTAACATGTGTCCACGGCGTTCGCACCAGACGTCTAAGGGTTTGGGTTACTTTTAATTATTTGGCGACCATAAGAATTTAAAAAAGTATAGTTCGTACTATCTGCGGCCTAGAGACTTGGCGTTACTGGATTAAAAGAGCAAAAATAGATAAAAGGGCCAATTTCAGTTGTACAGTTGTCAAAAGTTACATCAGTTAGTACTATATTTCGATAAAAGGTGATACAATGTGTTATATTACCCTCAACATTTTGATTAAAAGTATTATTTTCTCAATTTTATTTGAGAAAAGATTTCTCACAGGAAAAGTACTTTGTTTATGTTGAAAATAGAATAGGGAATTCCCTAGAGTTGTTTGTGCAAAATGCACCTGTTAGATAGATTGCACAATAAGGGAAATGGGAATTTCCCAAGGTGTAAACTTAGAAACTGAGTCAACTTGTTTTTGCTTTAAGATCAAAACATGTTGCATGTTCAGGGGATTCCCCCATTAAGCTATATATGTGAAGTGATGCAATTCAGATGATGTAATTTATGTGAATTCCAATTGGTCAGCTAGTGCAAAGTTATGTTTATGCATGATGCTGTGGTAATAGCTTTTTTAAGACTTGGGAACTTTGTGAAATGATGGTATAAAGCTGAGTTGCAAAAGTTTTGATTGGCCAGCAGTTGTAATCTGGAGCTATACAGTATGGTTAACTTATAGCTAGTTTTAATCTACAATAATGGTAGATTTGTGTTATACATAGAGCCAGGATTTATAATAACTTTGGAGACCGCCGGAGCTTGAAAGCTAATTAAACTGTTTGCTGTCGTCTTTTAAGCCAAAAGAGCTTTAGTTTTGGAATCAAAAGGTGATTCCAGAGTGTGGTCCTAAATGAGGGCATTAGCGACAGACTGATGGTGGTAGAATACCTGGACTGTATTGCAGAATATTAGTGTCGTCGAGGGAAAACCCCCGTCGTCTTGAACTGCTGGACAAGGTTGCCTTCAGGACTGAGAAGATTCCCATGTAATATATTACCTGAGGAGTTTTATATGAACTTATGCGCTGTCATTTTGGAGTCTTCGCTGTGAGGACATATCATCGTTGAACTGCATCGCTTCTTGTGGACATTGGTGGACATTCTTGTTTACAATTAAGTATAAATCTTATAAATTGTGTGTAATCTTACTATGTAATGTTGTTTGGACATACCAAATTCTTGAACCAAATCAATTAAAGATCATTAAAACTGTTTATTATATAAAATTTAGATCATTTGTGCACAAGGCTCATTTATTTGTGTTTGAAAGGTATTTCTGACCTTTGACGTCTACGAGACGTCATAACAAATGTAT
>JAMKCH010019097.1:0-36238 GCA_023653785.1 Ophioderma brevispina | reverse complement strand
TATGGTAAATTTTACATTAAAGGGCACTATTCAGTGATTTGCTAAATCAGACAATGAAAAAATTATCAAATATTCAACCTCTTTGTATGTCTGTAACAAGAATAGGTATCATAAACATGGCCCTACAAGTTGTAGCCCAAGAGCAACCTAAAACCCCCCAAAAATCGGAGTTACGGTCTGTACGGAAACTACTACACATGAGACCAATATGGGTATATTGTTATCATCTACAACACTTCAATGGACATTCGTATCTTTGAACACAAGAAATTACGGAATTCTACACACTTAGTTCCTTCACTTTAATTTCCACAAATTGTCAAATAATTTGGACTCTTCCCGGAAATCTGATAGTGGCTTTACAGAACATTTACATTTGAAACTTGCGAACAAGGTACTTTTGCTATTAATATGGATCGACAAATTTGACTTGAAATTTACAATTGCCCAATATTTTTAACATTTCAAAAAGCCCAAAGGTGATTGATTTTTTTTTCTATTGTTTCTAATGACCTACTGCTAAAATAGTAGTCTTGCATAAAATGCTAACATTGTCAGATTAAAAATAAAATTTTGCTTAGTGAAAATGTGAACGATCGCTATCTTTGAAAGTTTATCCTAAAATCTGCAAATTTGCGATTTTTGCCTATTTTTTCATAAAATTAAAGCTAAATTGGCAATATTTTTTAAGGTTAACATTTTTATGAACCATGCTTACATTAGGAATGATTGGGACATCATTTTTTTTAATGCAAAAGTAACAATAATCACCCACTTGTTTTGACCAAAACGGCGAAAAACATCCAAATGTGAAAGGGTTTAGCCATTTAAATTTGTTAGAAATTTGCCCAATATTCCTTATTTGTCCAATTTTCATGCAAAAATTAATTTCTTTAAAAAATATATTAAAACATTCCTATGAGAGTGTTTAAGTTGTGAGGTTGCAATGCCATTCTACTAGTAACAAAATGCACTCAATTGCAAAATTAACGTTTGCTGCCGATTCATTGCAATTTTGTAAAATTTGTATGATTGTGCCCCAATTTTTGGCCCAAATGTGTGACAAATTGGCATGTTTGTCCTTGGTAAATTTAAGTTTAATATGCTCAAAACAATACCGATTGTTGGTGGGAATAGGTTACTACATTTTTCATGATGTTATGCCACAAATGGCGAAAACCATGACCTTGTTAACATTAAATTTAATAAATTTTGCTTGAATTTGACCAATTTTGGATAAATATTTATGATATTCTGTGTGTTTTTTCTTTAACAAAGTTAAACTTGACAGCTCAAATAATGAAGGATTGGCTGGGAAAAGTTCCAAGCTGCAAATGTTACAATTTTGTCATGCTATTAAGCACAAAGTGAGCTATAGCACGAGCTTTGCCCAATTTAATACAGTAATTGACACAATTGATTGATTTTTGCCCATTTTTAAGCAAAATTTTAATAATAAAGTGCTATTTGTGTTGTTGTAATTAATTCTTGACATGCTCAACTACTCAGAGTTATGTTAGAAAAAAATTGCAAACATCATAATGGATACCATTTTGCCATGGTACCATGCAAAATAGAGGCCGAAAAAACATATTTTATGCTAAATTGGCCTTTTTTTTATCAGAATTTGCAGATTTTTCAGCCCAAAAAACTGTGACTATTGGTGATTGGTTTATGGTAAAGAAAATGTGAACTGACATAGTCCAACAGCTCATAGTGCTTTAAAAAAGTTTAAGCCCGACAACTTTTACCATTCTTCTGTGAACGAATGCACAAAATATGTCATTTACATTTAAATGTGTTTGCATTTCGGCATTTTCTTTGTCCTTTGTATTTGAAAGGAATTGCATTCGTTTTACTGTGTTTTATTTTTATGATTTATTAATTTTTAATCTAACACATGAACGATCTCTCCATTGCTTTAAAAATTAATATTGAGACCAAAAAGTTCCATGACCGAAACAAACTAAGCACAATTATGAGCCAATTTGGGCGATTAATAGTTTCAATACACGCTTAAAAGATAGTTTCCGGATTTTGAACCTTTGTCGTGATCGTGACTCGATGACAAAGTTGGGATTTTAGCCGTGCATATTGTTCCACCCGAATTTTGGTACGTCTCGATCAAATTGTTAGTACGAGGGAATATAAATAATTTGCTTACCGTAACTTGTTTTAATTATTCAAGCACTATTAAGGTGTTATTTTGCAATGACTTTTTTTCGGTTTGTTTTTGAGCGTAAACAATCACATAAACAGTGGACGCCATATTGGGTGAAAAGATCAACAGCGCCGCGCAACGGCGGCACACGTCTTTCCGAATCAGAGGATATCACACGCCTCAACCGAATAACCATAGAAATCGCCGATGCGCACCCCTCCCTGTTTAGTGTATATTAGTCTCAGCTATAGGATTCAAAGAGTAATTATTTTTATTTCTGATATATGCTAAAGCAAGGAAAACAAAATGTTTTTTTGGGTGAAGCGCTATCTAAGAAATCTCATTAGATAGCAAATATGGATATTTTAGGACAATAACTTTTTGTTTGCTCACTTAATTTAAAAAAAAAAGAAATTATCTCATGAATGATCACAACAGGTGAAGGAGGTTTCAAGTAGACAAGAAATGCATTAATTACAAATCTGAGATCTCTATAGGATTCCCAACAACCATAAATACTTGAGAAACCTAAGTCCAGCCCCCACTGGCAAATGAGGTGTTTTTTTTTTTTGGTGACCCTCGCCTAAGTATAAAACCCTTAAAACTGAGAGAAATGGCGAATCTGGGTTGCAATCATGGTTGCTATCAATTTAAGTATAAATCTGTAGGAATACTCCAAAAAAGTGTGTCATTGATTAGGTTATTTTGATCCGACAAACCAATTTTACCGTATTCTTACAGGGAACACAACCTGACTGAAAAAGTGCTGTGACCTTCAGGAATCCACGGGGCTCTTAGTCTTGGCGTCCAAGTCGCTCGAAAATTTTGGGGATAACTAAACCCTAATTTCATGATTGATTGGGTAGGAGATAAGATGATTCTCAAAGCAGAATGTTAGCTTTAAGGTCCTGAGATGTTTCCCATGAGGGAGAACATGACGTTTTTCTCTCGCCCATTTTGTACAGGAACGCCTGTGAGCAACATTTAGTGGTGTGAACCTTAGGGTGGGGTTTGGGGTTAGGGTTAGCATGATTAGGGTTTTTAGGGTTCGATTAGGGTTTAGGGTTAGGTTAGGGGTAGGGGTTAGGGTTTAGGTTAGGGCTTAGGGTAGGGTTAGGGGGTGAGGTTGCTTGGTAAACCGTGTTGGCAAAAAGCTTGATAGAAAGATTAATTATTATCATACATAACAACGGCTCTTTGAGACTGTTTATGGCGATAAAGGGCGTGATAAAGCACTACATAAAACTGATTATTATATTATACAAAAACCAGGCATATTTAATGGTTCTCCTACCCATTCATCAGATTTTTTATTACTTTAAACACAATTGTTATCGCTTTTGACTTATTCCATTCCGAGTCAAGCTAAAGGTGCGTGTTCGGTTTGTCTTTAGGACTTCACTATTTACTTTACGTGGCAGTTATTTCGATTAATCATGAAAGTATATCACCCGATTCATTATATTGCAAGATAAAGAACCAAATCTGTTGTTTTTTGGTCAAGCAACATATTAGGGCATAATCTATAGGCATGTGGTATACTTTGTCGCGTTTCATTAAACCACAAGTTTGTTTCCCACGAAACTTGGTTTTAAGTGTCTGTTGTGGGTGTTTAGTCTATCCTTATCAAGAAGAGAACACGGTACGCTAAATCCTAACAGACACATTTTAAAAAGAGTGGTTAACATTGTAGAGAAATAAAAGAAATGCTGAAATTAAGGTAGAAGGCACAACAATCCAGCACTGACATGTACCAGTTTTCCCCTCTAAGAGACTATTCCGAACTGCCAACCAAACACCAAAAGCAAGCCAATGCACTGAGTGAAAAAATTGTCCAAGAATTTCCGAATTTCTCATTCTCCTTTCCGTTATTCCTTCAATCCCTACCGGGAGAAACAGATAGGGCGTTTATGGAAGCACAGTGTATCACATTTCAGGACGACAATGAGAAAAATACGGCCTTTCATCTAATATCAAAATCGATACTACTTACGGGTAAATCATGGGGGTCCCAAACACGATCGGAACACGCCCCTTTAAGTTAACAAAGCTTATCTAGAAATAAGAAAGCTTAACACTAAAATAACGGTCCTTATCTTGGGTTAACAAAGCTGAACCCCAAATAACGGTCCTTATCTGGGGTTAACAAAGCTGAACCCCAAATAACGGTCCTTATCTGGGGTTAACAAAGCAATATAAGAAACCCTATCTAGAGATAAGGCGTATTATTTGGGGTTCAGCCTTGTTATCTCGAGATAAGCTTTGTTAACTTTAGATAAGGACCGTTATTTGGGGTTCAGCTTTGTTAACACTAGATAAAAGACTTTATTTGGGGTTCAGCTTTGTTATCTCCAGATAAGGCCCGTTATTTGGGGTTCAGCTTTGCTAACTCCAGATAAGGAGTGTTAACTCAAGATATGGACCGTTATTTTGGGTTCAGCTTTGTTAACCCTAGATAAGGGCCTTTATTTGGAGTTAAGCTTTGTTATCTCCAGATAAGGCGCGTTATTTGGGCTTCAGCTTTCTTATCTGCAGATAAGGGTGCCTTATCTCGAGATAAGAGACCTTATCCCGAGATAAGAGCCCGAGATAAGCTTTGTTAACCCCAAATAAGGGTCGTTATTTGGGGTTCAGCTCTGTTATCTCGAGATAAGCTTTGTTAACTTAAGATAAGGCGCGTTATTTGGGGTTCAGCTTTCTTAACCCTAGATAAGACGCGTTGTTTGCGGTTCAGCTTTGTTATCTCCAGTTAACGAAGCGTTATGTATTAGTTAAAGGATCAGAAGCAGGACATTATCAGGCGTGGTAAGCCCGTTAGTCGCTTAAGCGACTAACGGGCGAACCACGCTTGAACAAGACACATTATTTCTGATAATGTCCTACTTCTTATTCTTTAATTAACATAAACGTCGAGCAAAAAAAGAAAGCTAAAACCTTTAAAATATGTTAAGATATTGCGTCTTCTGTACATTTTCATGATACTTAGCTATGATTTAATTCATTTTCTTTACAAATAAAACACTTTAATGTCCACGTTCGCTTATATGGTCGTTGTAAAAGTCTAGACTTTATTGAAAGGATCATTCACAATAGGGGTAACAAATAATGAGTCGAGCTTTTGAGAAAGGGATAATCGGATTTCAAGGTTCAAACCTCAATTGAAATAAGGCTGGAAGAGCTTTACAATGTTACGCCTCAACGACCTGTTTTGAATACAGGATTTTGTAATCTGCTAGCATAAGGAGTGTACCAGTCATCATATGGTTTGGTTTGTTGTGACAGAAATTTTGGGTTCGGGTGTCGTATTTTGATTTAGAAGACGGATTTGATGATGAATACTTAAGTCAAGACAAGTCAAGACCACCACGATCGTTTTTGTGGAGGGCGTAAAAAGCAAAAGTAAGGTAAGTTGTTTGCGCTTGAACTCTGCCGTTTTAATATATAAATTTCTTCTGTTGCTGGTATGAATTGATATATTTGCATATATTGCAAATCCGCGCTCAGTATTGGTGGAATTCACCTTTGACCCATAAAAATACCATTCTTTGACACGACAGCTGTTATATTTTCAATATAGTCGTGCTTACGACCCACATATCACCTAATTATTGTGGCATTCAGCTTGACAAAATGTTTATGTTTGTCTCGTTCTCAAATTATATTATACAATTGCCAAAAATTATATATTTTAGCATATGCAATTTTTACGCCATTTGGTGTGTCCCTAACATTAAATATTCATTCAAGAATATTGACAGTGATCATGTCTCTGGAATTGACCTTTGACCAGTAAAATGCCATTCTATACGACACTAAACCGACTTTGTTGTTATGAATACAGTCCTGCGTGTTACACAACATACATTAACCACGGAATCGCTTGTGGCATTCAGCCTGACATACGTTGTGTGTTGGCTCTTTCTATGCTGTGTTTGATTACGAACAGATGTTATGATCATGGCAGTTGTCCATAATGGCGATGAATAATTTAAATAATCCCTACACCCCCTAAGCAATGGCAGACGGTATTTCTATACCGATTCCTCTAGTGTTTCTAGACTGGCGTTGTATTTTCTCCTTTCCGTTTCTTAAGTTTCGTGCCCAGAGACCTTTATTTTTTAATAATTGTCAGCTATACTGACCACATTAGCAAAAAACAAAAGGTTTTGATAATGTGGCAGCTACTGACCACCGATCAAAATAAAGGTCGGGCAACGAACTTTAACAAAAAACACTCAAGGATAATCTTGAATAGAAGAGGGCTAGACGTTTTATGTCCCAGTTAACGTAGTGTTAATTTTGAGATAAGGCTTCCTTTATCTAGGGATAAGGAAAAGTGATACATGTGTGGTTTCCATATGCGTTACGTTTAATTTAGTCCCTTTGTTCAAAAAGACGGGTCTATATTAGGATTTTTTATTCCTGTCATTCAATATCGTTCCGAGAGGTTGTATCTTTACCCTCAGTAATATAGAACCCCATGTCACGATACCGTATAAGATTAGGGCATAATTAAAAATGTCCCCTTCTCTCACGAAGATAATCTTACAAAGCAAATGCACTGAATAAATTCCAAACATCAAACTTCAAAACAAACTCTGAATCAGTCACAACATTAGTAAATGAACGAGTATGTATTATACTATACTACTCACCAACATTCTTTACGTCACTAAGGACTCTAGAAAATCTGACACAGTTTACATTTATTCATCTTGGTTTGATAAATAAT
This sequence comes from Ophioderma brevispina, assembly GCA_023653785.1. Lineage (NCBI taxonomy): Eukaryota > Metazoa > Echinodermata > Ophiuroidea > Amphilepidida > Ophiodermatidae > Ophioderma > Ophioderma brevispina. Next base: position 29,345 of record JAMKCH010019097.1, on the reverse strand, counting down.
ATTTGAACTTTGGTTCAATCATTTAAAGTAGTTTAGAGTTTGGGGCACTCATAACAAACTTCAATATTTACGGTTGGCCTAATCTCCTCTTCATGACACTTTAATATCCGTTCTTGATGACGGCAACAAAGGAATCGATAGTGTGTCTCACCCTTTCGACAATTCTCAGTCAAATGCTGAATATGAAGCCGTAGGAATCCTTACATATTCGATACAAAATTGCAGGTAAAATTGATTAGATCAATATTCTGTGGTGAAAACAAATTTAGTAAATTTCAGCTGTTACTTTCAGCTGTTTAACTTGACTTTTTGATCTCAACACATCCCCTCCACTGCATTCTTATTACCATCGCCAATATGCGTTTACTGACAGACTAATAATAAAACATTTTGTCACGCAACCATGACAGTGTCCGAGGGCCGATCAAAAGCGAGTCGTTTCGTACAAATATTATACCACATGGTGGAAAGTCAAGGGGCAGTCAACTTTGGTGTAATTGTTTTCCAAACATGCTAATGAGCTTTGTTTGTACTTACATCGTACCTTTTGGAAACTAATGTTATACTGATTATCTACCTATAGAAGACCTAATATTGGATCAATGAACACAAAGCGTTGCTAATTTTTGCCCCCTGTATTTTTAAGGGTGTTGCAAAATACAAATAATTTTGCATTTTGCGTTTGTTAGGTAACGATTTTGCAAGTCCACGTTTTGTTGCCAGTAACATAAAGGGTTTAATTATTTTCACAGCTAATAGCTAATTTTTTATTAACATGTCTGTGTGTAAAATATAAAAAAATGCTGCATAGAGTTTCAATCAAATCTTTTTATCCGGCTTCTATTAGTGCTCAAGCCAGGGGAGTCCATGGCATCCATGTAATATACTAGTTAAGTAGGCCGATTTTGATTTTTTGGTATGAAAAAAGAAGCATTTTAAATTGTCATACAATTACAAAATATCACGGGAAAAAAACTCATCCGGAAATTGGGTATTACGAAAAAAATGATGGGTCCGGTTTATTTTTGTTTTTTACTACACACTGTAACATTTTTCATCACGGATATTGAAAGATCCTCTGTGAGTGCGTTGTCATCTTTATCCTCTTAATTCAAGGACCGCTGCCCTGCGAGAAACAAAAGATATAGCGGTTATAAACGGTGTTTTTTATCATTTCACACAATAATAGATAATCAACGTTCTTTGGGATGGTATCTTGAAATTGGTCGGCCTGACTGATATACACACACTGGGCAATGGTATCTGTTAGAGTTTAATACTACGGGCCATAACGATTCGAGAATTAAATTCGCAGGCACAAAAGAAGTGACATAGGATGTGGTCTACTACTTTATATCCTAACTTCGATATCATGGCAAAAAAAAAGCCCCAACGTTTGGAAAGCAGTTCAATTGATCACTTGTTGTGTCTACTCTGCTACGATTGATGAATGAGACGGTGATGATGATGAATGATGTGATGGGGTGAATTATATGAGATGATGATGACGACTATGATGATCTCGATGGACGTGATTTATGATTGGTGATGAAATATTATGATGATGATTTGATTAATTATGATGATATTTTCCCATAGGCCACTGTGCTATCATTTCTGTCCGTTTACGGACAGAAAATACAAAATGCGTATTTCTTACAGATACGACCCAATTTGCACGTGAGATTACGTACACGTGGATTACAAATGCTACGGTTCAGATGATATGAAATCTCAACTTTTTTAGGTAAGTCGGGGGACTAGGCTGTGGATCACAAAATGCACCTTTAAACGTTATGAGTACAAACAAGCAAAGTAAGATGTACATTGAACTTCAACTAAACGAAATGGCTAAGGTTGGGCTTAAACCTCACCCGCCCAGCTGACCGGGGTTGCAACCCGTAAAAATCTGTGGACGAGTTATGAAACCACCCCCTTAGATAGCCATGGCACCTATCACGCACTAAAAAAATAAGGGAACTGGTAAAAGCTACTCAGAGATTTCATTTCGCAATGAGGGCGCACTCAGTTTTTGCTAACTATAATGCTTCTCTATCTACTAATCACTGTGTGAGAAGACTAAAGCTCAAATCGAAGTCCTTCATTAATGTTCATGATAGAAAATCACAACGTGGTTATAAAATTCCGGATTCGGATTTTGTTATACACGGTATCGCTATGGGACTGTTTATCTGTGCCAGAAATGTTACTGCATGATAACGGGAAATTCCGATTCATCGCATACTTTGGAATTGAGCATTTTTAGGTTACTATCTAGAGTTCTCAGATTATATTTTAATTACATACACAAAAATTTAATATTTTCGAAATCGCTGAATCAGCCTTTAGATGTATCAAGTTCAAAATAAGACAACCCACGATATAAAGGCCGACTCAGAGATTTTCCTGAGGAGGGCGCCCTCAATTTCAAAAAAATCGTGTTTTTTGCATGTACCATATCTTGTCCTATACTAATCACTGGTGTGAAATTGCGAAGCTTAAATGAATTCCTTCATAAGAAAATCACAACTTTTTTATAAAATTCCGGATCCGGATTTTTGTAGACACGATCCTATGGGACGTAATACTACATCATAAAGTTGTACTGCAGCAATCAAACGAAAATCCGATTCATCCAAATTCGGAATTGCGCATTTTAGGCAACTATCTTTCGTCTAGGTGAATTTTTCATGTATACACAAAAAATAATATTTCGAAATCAATCTCTGAGTCAGACTTTAACTTATTTTTGTAAAAGTTATTACACTCTTGATCAACAAAGTTGGGAATTTTTTTTCAGACCCAATCTTAAAACGTATTATATTTAAACGCCCTCAGAAATCAATTAGAGTAGGTGAATGATTATAATAAATCCCCCTACCAGGTGAAGTGAAAACGTGCATTAGTTTGAATTACATAAGGGTGTCTTTTGTTGGCAGAGCTTAAAACAGGGGCGGATCCAGCCCTGGCTAGAGGGGGTGCCAAGAAAGATGGGATAGAATGGCTGCCGTAGCAGGGGCGATGCGGGAGGGTGTGTGTGACCCCCCCACCCCCGACTCCCCCCGACGCAAAGCCGCAGAAGCTCTGCATTTTTATCATGGCAATCAAGCTTTTCCAATGTAGTTGATGGAGAATTTTTCATATCACTCATTTATAAGAGTGCTTCAGGACAATAAGATTATACATGGCGAGTTACAGCGATCCAGAAAAATGTTTAAAACGTTGTGATTACAAAAATGTTACCTTGCAACAGGAAATCAGAAATATATTACACGCTAAGTTAACTTATACTGTTTACAGGTAGATAAATGGTATTAAAAATAAAAAAAATAGTTGATAGTTTGTGTGAATTTATACATGTGAAAGTGTGTCAAAGAGAGTTCATGGTATATTAAGCTGCAAGGGGTGGGTATGAGAGGAATGTCCCCGTCCGCGCGAAGAGTGGAACCCTGCAATGTTATCTTCCAACACACATTTTATATGGCAAATTGATAGAAACAATTTGAACTGTACAAGCTTTACAAGTGGTTAAATTATATAATTATAGGTATGAGCAACGCGTCTAAAAAATCTAGGTGTGGGTAGGTTTTGTTTGAATTAATCGCATAAAGTGTTCATGAAGTAGTTCATATCCCCTGCCAACGTTCAATTTCCAAAAACACATTTCTTGATGCAAATTTGATAGAAAAAAATATGAAATGTCAAGTGGTTCACTAAATAATGCTTCTATAGATAATCAACGATCTTAAAATCACCGCTCGATCACTAGCCGGTTTTAAGATGTTACCCAAAGTAACAAAAAAACCCCGCTCAGCTTTTAAATGCTGAGAAACATGGCCATCTTTTAAGCTGTTTTGAATAAAATCTGGTCACAACAATTTAAATACTTACGGACAATTTAAATCATTAGAGCAAAAAATATTAAGGTATGCTCTTTCTCAGGGTGTATCAAAATGTCCATGGAATACTGCTGACCCTCAACTCGACATGGTTCTTTCAACAGTATTTTTCTGACCTACATATTTGACTACTATTCTGTAAAAATGATAGCAATCGATTGTAAAAAGGAAGCAGATAGGAACACACTTTCCCCATTTTCTCCCCCAATCTAGGGAGTTCACAGAGTAAACCACATTTTGCGTAAACGAATATGGTCAATGATATCTTCTAAAGTGGTTTATTTGGGGCACTGGGCATGTTAGAAGTAATAACAAAACATTCTCTCAAAACAATAACAATATAAGCCTATACATTTTCTTCAACATGTTTGCACAAAATAGTGTACAAAATGATATGGATCAGTGAAAACTGTTACAGATCAATTGCATGTTTAGACAAATTTGAAAAAGATGTGGTATGGGAGTTCTCTTCATAAAATAGGCCCACAAATCAATTTGTTCAGATGGAACTTTCATGGTCAATGACATGTTTTAAAACAAATGAAACAGATGAAGTATTATATTTGGGATAGATTTTTATAACAATGCACAAATACACTGTCTAAAGACACTTTGATATTTGCCCAGTATTTTTTGTTTCTTCATGTACAATTTGTTATTGATATAGTCACCTGCCCTAACCAAAATCAGTGAAGGACCTCTTTCACAACAAGCTGCCTGTAAATCGTAACGATCTAGACAAAGCAGAGATTATTCCCACGGATAAAGCAAACCTTGTAAAGTGCAAATGAAAACAAAAACACAACATCCAGCTCTTGCAATGCAAAGAACTCACCATTAGAGGTCTTAAAAGAGTAATAATCGAAAGGCCAGATTTAACATATGAACAGAGATTAGGAGAAGCTGAGCTCCGACAAGAACTTGAACTTCGTAAGACATGGGTGAAAAAACTTAAAAATAGTGAGATGGAATTGACAGATCGACACCACAACACCCCTCCCGACCACAACCCTCACCAGTACCCACATTCACTAGAAATGATACAATTTCAAACTGTAAATAATAGTGTAAAGGTACAAAGCATCAATTGGGCACTCTACTTCTTACAAAGCATCAATTGCACTCTACTCCTTTTTATCAGCTGTATGATACAAAATCTAAACTGGAAAGGGCAACCATGAACGGGTCTTACCCAAAAAGGAATGACTTCAGGCAATGTTCAAAACAACGGCGTGAAGAGTAACCAACCGGTGAAGACTATTAAATGAAAATGAAACGATTGGAGTATATACACTAACTACACGCAGGAGTTATAACTCAGTTGATAAATCAAACCAATCCAAGAAGATGGAATAAGACACTTAAATGTAACATTCTGTAATGCACAAATAGTGGTCAACAAGAGAGATGACATGCATGCTATATATTGACGAGGAGAAGCCGGACGTCCCGAAGGGGTTATTGAAACGTGGCTCCATAGTGATGTATCAAACGCTGAATTCAAATCCCAGGGTTCATATAACAAGGTTGGAGAGAAAAAACAAGACTCATGGAGGTAACTAATGTATCCTAAAGAGAATATAAGTCCAGTTGCGGGAAGACCCCTCCCTAGCTGAGTATGAAGAAGCCCTATTGTTGTGATATTTCATGTGAAGGGGGAGAAAAATGCGCTTTATTTGCTAGGGCCAGTAACAGAAGTCATTACAAACACTGCTGAGAAATGAGTCTCTTAAACCAAGGTGCTAAGAATCCCCAAAGATGAAAACATATGGTCATTGAGTGACTTTCAATTTACCGTGAAATAAATTGAGACCAATGCAAGCGAAAATCTGGATTATCCTGAGGCTTTTTTTGGATTTGTTTATGGAAACCTATGGAACCCATGTGATGAAGCCTACAAGACAGGAGTCAATGCTTGGAACTGTATAGTTATCACTCAAACCCTAATATGATTAACGAAGTACATGTTTATTTGCTCATTTAAAAGCAATAATGGCACATTTTTTGAATGTGCATTTTTGAACATGAGAAAACAACACCCCAATTTTTCCCAAAATTTGTCTTTTGGCGCCGTTACTGCTGGTTATTGTCTAGAAACTAAACCTGGGAACGAGAATGCTAAAAAATGGGTTGTATTTATCATAAAATAAGCCGATTTTGTAATAAGAATTTGGATCCCCAGATTGGACTTAACGGCATAAGCTGGAAATGCTTAGTTTATGGTCCACGTCCATGATGAAATAGTGCCACCTTGAGAAAAATAACCTCTAACTTGATTGGCCTGAAACCATAAAACAACTAAGGTGAGCGTCAAGACACGCCTTTTTCCCGTCTAATTTCACATTGGATTATTATCGGGATCCCGATAATAAGTTATTTCTAATTACAAAGCCGTCGTTTTTCTGAGACACAGACATTTTTCGAGCGTAACCATTAACAGTATGGTTTACAAGCCGTTACCAATGCAACAGTGAAAAATCTCAATTATTTTTTGAAAAATTGGGGCGCTTCCTTTCCCAAAAAATGTGGCTAATATTTGCTTTTAAATTACAAAAGCTACCAACACATGTTGCAATGGGACATAAATACCTTGTTTGAAACCAAGATAAGCTAACAACCCAAAAAAGAGAAAAACGGCCCAAACAGAAACGCCACCTATGACAAAATTAAAGCCAAGCTGAGACAGTAAATTGGGACAAAGAAATTGGAAACCAAGAATACTGAAGAAGCTTTTGGTGTTTACACCAAGGAGAAATTACAGGACCTTATTCAAAATTTCAATGTCCCAATGGAAGAACCCAATCTACTAACCGTTAGGGCTCACCAAGAAAGCACAAAAACTAATAATGAGGAAAGAGCTTGGAAGCGGTATCCAGAATAAGTGTTATATATCCTCCATTTGTGATAGTAATTTTATTTTATTTTCTTCAATTTTATTTGAGAAGGGATTTCTCATGGGAGATGTACTTTGTTTTACTTCTAAAAGAGAGAAAAGGGGACTCCTAGAGTTGTTTATGCAAAATGCCACCTGTAGATAGATTGGCACAATAATGGAAATGGGGAATCCCCCAGATGTAAACTTAGTAACTGAGTCAACTTGTTTGTGCTTTTAAATAAAACATTGCATGACCTGACCTGGGGGGATTTCCCCATAAAGTTATATAATGTGAACAGGAAATGTAATGATTATTGTTAGAAGGCGGAATCTAGCTTGTGAAGTCCAATAATATAATGGAATTTAATAGACTCCTCACCAGCAATCCACTAGTAACAAGTAGCTAGAAGAAGCTGTTTTTACTCTGCAATTGAAGCAAGACCTGTACAAGTACCTAAGTGCCCAGGATATATATTCCATTTGAGCATAGTTGCTGCAATTATTCTAACTGTCCGTCCTGTGAAGCGCACAAGTGGCTGGGAATCAAAATAGGGTTCAAACTTGTGGACAGATAGAACTCGGGTGACTTATCTTGGACTGAATATAACTGTGGAATACTAGCGCGTCGTCGAGGGACTTAATTTAACCTTGTCGTCTGAACTGCTGGACAAAAAGTTACTTCAGGACTGGATAAATTCCCCATGGACTATATACACATGAGGAGGTTAAAATATGTGAGCTTATGCGCCTGTCATTTTGGAGTCTCGCTGTGAGGTTCATATCATCGTTGAACTGCCACGCTAGTAAACTCTAAGTAAATTATAACTCTTAAATATTGTGGTGTATTTATGTAATTTTTGTTTTGGACAATTACACATTTTTTGAACCAATTTCAAATCACATTAATCTGTTTTTTGTTATATAAATTCAGATCACTTGTGCACAAGGCTCATTTATTTGTGTTTTGAAAGGTATTTCTGACCTTAGGCGTCCACGAGACGTCATAACAAAAGGCAGCTAAGCAACAAACAGTCAGCACTAAAACGTGTCAGAGAAAGGCTAAGCTAGAAGTGAGATGTTCTACAGAAATTTTTTTGAAAAGAAAATTAGCAGAAAAATTAGGATGACCTAAAAAGCTTCTACGCCTATGTAAGGTCTAAACAAAAGTCAAAGACACAGTATGGCCATTGAAACCGACACAGGCCAGTGGGTAATACCCCAAGACAACCTACTGCAGAAGCACTAAAAAAACGCTTCTTCTCGTCTGTGTTCAAAGAAGAGAAACCATGTTCACGTTTCCCCCGAATTACATATACCAAGGACCGTATGAGGAGAAACTAAAGGGGGAAATTTTTTTTAAACAGAAAATATAATGTTGTCATTCCTCTATCTAAAACTGACTACAAAAACGTAGTCTTTCCTATCTAAGTGCAATATATTGGAACAACATTGATGACATATATTCAGCATTCTATCACTTTGGAATGTATTCAAGAAAAAAAATCAAAGACTTCTCTTGTTAAATTGGCTGTTTTACTTGTTTTTTGGCCTGTTGGTTCATGTTTTGTCATATTTGATTTGCTTATTTTCTTTAGACTTTTGTATGTCTTTCTTACTTTTAGCTTAGATAATTGTATTTTGTACATATGTGATGAAGGTACCCACGGGCACACACCCAAGGAAGACCAACTTTGTGGTGTTGCATGTTGGGCCTAGCCTCCGTGGTGAAATAAAGTTGAAAATGAATGAAATGAAATCCCTGCAAATGCTGGCAAAGAAACTACTAAAAAACCTGGCCCCCTCCAGAGCAGCAGGAACCAAGACGAATCCCTCCCATCTATCTTCAAAAACATTGCTGATGAAACTGTGCATGCCTCTCGCCTGTCTATACAATAAGTCTCTGCAGGAAGGATTATGTTGCAACCGACTGGAGATCTGCCCAGCACATCGTACAGATTTACAAAAAAGGTTCAAGATTGAAAGCATCCAACTTCGCGCAATAAGTCTGATGTCAGTCGCAGGGAAAGTATTAGAAAGCATTATTAGAGTACAATTACAGAGCACCTTGAAAGTTTAGTCTAATATTAGTCCACACAACATGGTTTTAGGAAAGGAAAATCTTGCACAATCGCAGAGATTAACCGGAAGTGATCACAAAGCTCAGAGACAGTGGGGACACCCAGTTGATGTCATCTATCTAGACCTAGCAAGGTCCTTCGACACCTAACCAAACCAAAGACTGATAGCAAAATCCATTCCCATGGCATCAAAGGTAAAATTCTCACTTGGATCGAATCATGACTGGCTGGCCGCAAACAGACTGAAGGTAGTGACTCAAGGGGCAGAGTGCGGGTGGAAGAAAGTAACAGTTCCGTAGTGCAGGGATCCAGTTTTGGGACCAACATCCTTTTTCCTTTAAATGCACGATCTGGAGACCGCACTGCAAAACACGCCACATAATGCCACCTTTGCGATGAATACCACCTAGCTCACCCAGTGTCACCAATAGAGACATCAGAATTCATGCAAGATGTAAGACCACTTACATGACTGGGCAGAAACCGGGCAATGAAGTACAATGCAGATAAAAGTGGAGTTTTATACTTTGGATCTCACAATCGTCCATCATTCTTATCAAATGGGCAACACAACATTAAAGAAACCTCGACTATAAAGACTGTGGCATCAAATCAACAAATCATTGAAGGTCTCACCCAATGGTGGCTGCTGCCGCAAAGAGAGAATAGAGCCTTGGGGATGATCCCCGGGGGATGATCAAAAGAAATTTTGCCTTCAAAAGTAAAGAAACTCAATCCTAAAATTAAAATACAATCACTGTTCCGTTCCCCATCTTCTCGATATGCAATCAACCATGGAACCCTTAATCTGGAAAAAGACAATAAAATGCTTGGAGAAGGTCCAAGCGAGAGCAACAAAACTCATACCAAGTCCTTCAACATTTATTGTACGAGCAGCGATTACACGGACTTCATCTAACAACACTGGAAAGAGACACGAAAGAGTAGATATCATCCAAACCTACGGATATAAACCAAAGTGATAAGATAATCCAGCAGAACTCTTCAAAGAACAGTTTATCAGCGCACACGCGGGCATTCACAAACGTTGGCCAAATCCATCTCAATAACTTCGAACTTTAGAAAAGATTTCTTCAGTCAGCGGAGTGGTGGAAGCTGGAATAAACTCCAGAAAGTTCTGTCCAAGCTCTCACAGCTCATCTGCTGTAATCAGGTATTCAGTAAACTTGGGTTTAACAATTTCCTCCATTTTAGTCCCCAAGATAGTCGCTTTTATACATACTACAATTAATTTGTTTGAATTGTTAGATTTAATTAATGCTCTTCCATTGAAAAATTAGCCATTTTTTTGAATAAAACCTGCCATAAAAATTATATCTGACGGGCAAATTAGATCCTTAGAGAAAAGTATTTCAAGTATGCTCTTTCTATTAACATTGAAAATGTCCAGAATTAGGTCCAAGAGAGACGCGGTTATATATCTTTTAAGAAGAATTAATCCTTTTTTCTACTACAATACTGAAAATTCACCTAAAATGTCAAACAAGCATTTAAAGTTTAAACCTCTCATAAAAAAAATCAACTTAGAACCTTTCGTATGTTCTATATGGAACCCTCAAAAATGTAACCCTAAAAAATTGGTTAGTAAAAATAGTTCCTGACAGAACCATAAAGGGTGCTATACAGGAGTTAAAGAACTCCGTTTTAGTACGTTGAAGAACCCTACGAAGTTTCATACAGTGGACAGTTTAAACCTCTTTTTGCACATTTTTTCCGCGAGGTGTCAGTCCGTTTGTAAATTCTTATGAAAAGGTTTGGCAAAAGCATATTGAAATCCACAATATACACACACTGGGGCCAAAGTATTGCACATTCAGAAACGAAATTCATATCAACCCAATGATTTTAACATATACATGGATTCTTGATTACTCAATACGTATTTGAATTTCAAAGTTGTGTTTTCAAACAGATTTTTATTCTCCCCCAAATCCAAGAGAGTAAAAAAAAACGTTTTGATTTGATTGTCAACGTTTCCCTAAATATGCAGATAAAAGGAACCAGCCACGATAACTTGTCGATTGCACTCAAGAGAATGCGGACACAGACACCAAAAGATTGGCTCAAACAGCCACTTAATGGATTGTAACGGGGTCATTAGGGTTTACTACATTTTTATGGGAGAAACATCATGGGTTGTTGTGTGGACTGGAAACGAGATAACATCAATGGAAGAGAGTGGTCTTCGAAATATTCGAGAAATCCCAGACACCTGAAGCAATTCCTAATGATCAACTCCACCTGGTTTACGTAAATCATGTGTATATTACGCGTTCACATTACATGACAAACAACACAATGTCCAACGGTTGTCAATTTTAAAACAGTTGTTTTCAAGGGTATCACGTGGCCCTCTTTCATTGTCTTGCCATTAAATTTCTCGAGTCCAACGGTGGTGAACGTCTCCAATCTTTTAATATTGACCTTTAGCTCATTTTCCGTCCATACAGCCACACCAATTTTCGCCTAAACATTTAGAGGTAACCCTGACAACTCGTAAAGTTTTTCATTTAGCGACTAGTCGGAGCCCTTTTGACGTTCCTCTGCTGTATTCCCTACTGTAGTACAAATCGGCAAGTTATCATTTGCAGTTCTTACACCTCCATATTAAGGGATAAAGAAAATCAAATTAAACGTTTGTCGCACGACTTGAATTCTGGGAAACGTCATCTTTTTGAAAATCCCACTTTGACATATTACGTAATGTGTAGTAAAAAAAATAAAAAAAATAAAAAAAATAATAAAATTGCCTTTTTTCTGCATGTTTGCAATACTTATGGCCAGTGGTGTTATAAAAAAAATCAACATACAGTTGACAAAGATTGGGTGCTTTCGCATTTCGAGTCGCAAACAGGCCTAGATAAAATAAAAAACGGGGGTCGCAATTTTTTTTGAAAAATCGTAGAGGATGACAGTTTGCAAGTTGTATTATAATTCTTCAGCTGCAACTTGTGTTTTGATATTTTATTTTCTGGTCAGTATTAGGGATTTGAGCGCACTTCTCAGAATCTAGAATCATGTTTAAAAGGCAATTAATTGCTATTTCTCCACCATTATGCGGCTTGAAAGTTGTCGAATTCGCGTAATTACGTACCCAAATGTCGCCCAACCTTACTCCTTACCCGTCCCTCTTTAAAATTCAAACATCATACCAATAGTCTAAAAACGTAAATAATACCAAAGCGTTGCAATCCAATCAATGCTAATCACACACCCTGAGAAGTTGTGAATAAAGAAAAACAACGGCGAATAAAAAACATAGCGGCGAATTTAATTTTCTATGTTTCTATTCACAGTATTTTTTTTCCTTTTTTTAAGATGTTTTAAATATTTATGGTTTATTGACAAATTTTCAGGTTTGAGTATTTATCATTAAAGCAACTACCCACTCCTCATCTTGGAATGGCACATTCAGCATCCATATGTTAAGGTAAACAAACAACAAGCAATGGTAAATACGGTCCGGAGTGTTTTCACAAATATGTCAAGAAATACAAACCTATTGAATTTTTAAAAAAAACCATAATGTGTTTTTAAAAAATATTTGCTCACTTTCTCATTTTTATACATGATATATTTTGTAGCATGAAAAAAAGAAAAGAAAACAAGGTGATTACGCGAACGGTCGGCCGCGCGTTCTAAGTTTTGAATCATTAAAATTCTTCGGAGCAAAGACCATAACGTCAAAAGGCGTAAGCCATTTTTGTTTGTTTTGGGAAGTATAATATCGCCTAATTCAAATGGAGTTGGTGAGTCGTTGGTGCCCGTGCTTGCCGTTGCAAGTTATATTTAAAAAAATGGCGCGACGATCACGTCATTTCTCAAACAGTGTCATCGCCTCTCTCCTTTCTTTTCTTTCTGTAGAATGTACCTTCAAAAACTTTCGCGTTTCGGGGGGGGGGGGGTGCAAGGCACCCCCGCCCCACCCCGGATCCGCGCCTGGCCTTAAACGGACAGACTCTAATTGTGTGTGTTCATTTTCCCTGCTCCAAGTCTATGTGCAACGATCTCCACTTTTTCAAGTTTGGTTTGTTACCCTTTTTCAACAAAACTACCCAAGTTTTCGGAAAGAGATAGGCCCTAGATTCCATGTGTTGCGTCTTGCCAGATGAAGGTGGCCAGCTGTACATTTATAGATGTCTGTGGCGCATCCCTCGGGGTGCATGGGGGGAGGAGCTTATAAGTATAAACATGTGCCATTCCTAAAATGCATGATATCGCATCAATAATGAAAATTCCAATAACTTCCCTTGGTTTTGTTTGTTGACGGCATGCTGAAGGTTTCATGCCACTGGTACACTGTCCTTGTACTGGCATTTCTTGAACTGTTTTGATGTCCACATAATTTTTATGCTCCTGTGTCTGGAGAAGGATTTGTTGTTGATGAAGGATCTGGTGGTGAGAGGAGGCAATTACCCATACGGGGCTCTCACCTCTGGTTTTTGTTGATGTTTTTCATCACACATCATCATGATAATATTTGCTTATGTATCGCCAGCTTTAACCACCCTGTGTTACGGTATTCACATACTTTCGTCTGAGTGTCCTTTTCGTACGAGTGTAGGCCTATTCATTTGACTACGGTCCCCACCAGCCTATACCACGTTTTTCGCGAAAAAATGAAATAAAATCTAATTAAAGTACTTTGAATACCATTATGGCTAAAATTATTAATTATAGGAGGTAAATTTAAAAAAAATCATTCGCCCCTGTGGGGTTCGAACCTGGCTCGCATGGGCGCGGTGCGAGAATCTAATTGACTGCTCCAGGCGTGATTTTGGTTTTTGTTAATGTTGTAAATATATTGGTTAAACCTAAAACAAACGCAAACATTCTAAATGTTACACTTTTGGCGTAGCAAATAATGATTTCGATTGTAAAATCTAAACATTCACCAATCGGTCAAATTTGGTATCGTTGTTCGTGCGTTCAAGTCCAAAATCACAGTGGAAGATCCGTCTTTATCCAGCTGAGAGTTTCATCATCCAGGTTGATCAGGCCTGAATTCCTCTTGGGGACTGTAGACCTCAACAGTCATCTATGAATTGTGGCTAGATGAGTTTGTGGCTTCTCCACATTCGCATTTGGTGAAGTTCTACCCATCGGTGAATGAAGTTCTTTTACGACCAACGCCAGTTGCGTAGATACGTAATGGCGCTATTCCCGCTATTTCCATATTGGAAGCCGTTTCCATTCAGCCGTTTTGAATTATTATCGAATCCCGATATTAATATTCAGTTACAAAATTCCTTCGTTGCGACACATATACATTGTAGAGTTTAACCATTCACAGGTATAGTTTACTAGCCATTTACAAATGACCCCGTGTAAAAGCTCAATTTTTTTTAAAATTGGGGGCGCTCTTCACGGTGCATTTAAATAATCATAAAATTCACTTTTTGGCTCAGATGTATGCTGTTTCGTATATTTTTCAACGTTTCCAACCCTGTTGAAACCATTCTAGGCGTTCCATGCGATACAATGCTAACAGGTGGCTACATCATAGATATCTGGGGCCTTTTAGGTCAATAACCTGTATTTCTCTAATGAAACTATTGAAGTGTTCCGTCCAAAGCCCTAGTCGTGAGCTACGCCACCTACGGTGTCCGGGACAGTGCGTCCATAGGTTCCCTAGCCTATGTTTTCGTCCACGCATTTCATACCCGAAGAGTGCTTGCACTACGACGGGAAGGTACAAACAGCCAAAGTCAGTTGATTTCCTCGGGATATTACAGAGTACGGTCTGTAAAATGCTCACACATCATCAAGAGGTGTGGTCATTGAGACCACGAAAATCTCCAGGACGACACGCTTGACTACGCAGACTAGATGATCGGCGACAGCCTTAACTGTGCCATAGAGCCCGCAAAATACAACAAGTCGTCATCGTCGCTTGTGGAGAAGACCTATGGAATCAGCGTGTTCCGCCAAACTGTAAATCGAAGATTGCTTCAAAATGGTACCGAGGCAGACGAATTACCAAGTTTCCATGCCTACCGTTCACCAAATGATTTGCTCGACTTTGCTGGGCTAGGGAGCACGAAGATACACTTGACACTAGCGACATGTTGTCTTTATGCAACCGTCCGAGCCGCTATATCCTTGACCGTTACGATGGAAGACAAAGGGTTCGGTCGATTACGTGTGAGAACCCCGATATGACGGTTTCAGGAATCGACTCAATGTGGTTGCTCAATGAGATTTGACCGATATTTCATTACGGAGAAACGTCCCCTGGTGGCGCCAGATGGAACATGAACGCCGTTGTGTACCACATGCAACAGGGTTTATTCAAAAAAATTCAGGCTGCATGACAACAACGCCACGCCGCACAGTGGCGCTGTAGTGAGACAATTTCTTGCGGCAGAGTGGAGCAGATACCATGGTCCTGCTTGCTCCCCTGATAGGAACCTTATCGAGTAGCCTGGTGCCTTAGCCGACCATCATTGACAGGTACAACTTCTTCAAACTCTACGGAGTTAAGTTTAGGGTCTTACCGATGGGTGGGACGTTCTGCCCATCGACATCATAAACAATCTGTGGACAGTATGCCGCGAGGTCTTGCCGCACTGATTCATCATACCTGGGGTGGTCATACTCGATATTAGTGACTGATTGACCTTAAAACAGTACCATTGAACATTTCGATGCATAAAATCAACCCAAAATGTGAGGAGGGGGTGGGTTAAACTGACGATGTGAAAAAATTTGCTGTTCAATACCCCGCTTTTCTTTCAGCTATTCAAAAAGACACGGTTCGTAAATGGTGAAGTGTGGACTAGGTTCGGGTGATATTTTTCGGAAGAGACTGATCTATCAAGTAGTGTGGCGATATACACCCTATATATCTAATACTCACACTGTAAAAAATCATTCTAAAAAGTGGTAAAACTATTTTATTCTAACTTATAGCACAGTGAATTTATAATGTTTCACAATTAAAACTACCCGTAAGAACTTACTGTTAAATTACATGAGTGATGGTACATACCGTAATTTTACAGATTTTCACAGGGAAATAGACATTGTAACAACCATCCAAGACAATTTTCTGCAGTCGAGAATAGGTTATGTGAGTCCTGCATTTATTTACTTTGGCTGTACCCCAAAAATTCGACAAAGACGCAAAATGATCATATACGTTGGAACTAAAGCTTTATGTTGATAGAGAGTAATTAAAAAAATATGGACAGCGGTCCCAAACAAGTCGTCCGTTTATTGGTCATAGAATAAAGAAAAATATAATTACCCTGACTGACCTCGGGTGAGAGCGTGGCCTAGCGGTTAAGTGCTTGCCTCTGTCGCATTTACCAACAAATCCCGGTTTCGAATCCCGGTTGGGGTCGTGGCACTGCTGGGATTATTCGGGTACTATCAATTGTGAATACCGCTATTAGTGTTAATACAGAATACCGCTCTCTTCCATGTTCACTTGGAATTGGGCAAATGGATCATCTTATCTCTTATCGTGGTCCAAACACTGTGGTTCTCAAATGTGATTTAGCCAGAGATGGGTACACGTCTGGCTGCTTCACGAATTCCGCAAGGTCCTTGTTTTGTGCATTGTTGCTCCAGCATTTGTGGTCAGACCAAGAGGGTTCCATTGTCTGTGTTCTGTTCCACAACCACATGGTAGTATCCTGATCTGGCTTCCAGATATCCCCAACTTCTGCAGGAAACCTTAGCTCGTCCAATTTTCTGGTTCTTACTCTCTTGAGGCCATCGCCATTAACCCATGATGAGCCCAGCTCCGGTGGGAGATGCTCACCAGTTTCAATACCGATCAGATTTTTACTTGGTGGTGGGATGGAGTCTTTCTTTCCACAAGGCGGACGCCTTTACTCCTTAGAGCTTTTTCAAGAGTTTGGACTTTGCGTAAGAACCTCTCTCTAGATTTAAGGCGGTTGGAGATCGGTATCTGTCCCAGACATAGGGTGCTTCACATTAGACACTTGGCCGCTACGCTCTTGCATGCTCGCTCCACTTCGACGGATGGGGGGAGACTAATTCCTGCTAGATGTACAAGTTTTCCGTGGTGTGGCGGAGGCATCTGTGATAACCGCAGGAGGAATTTAAAGCTGGATCAAGCTTCTTGTCATGGGTTTGATCTTTCCCATACAGGCAGGCATACTCTGCACAGGACAAGTGCCGTTGATCTTAGGTTAAGTGGCGAGCACACCATCTGGTGCCCATGAGTTTGTTGCAAGATGTTAGGCGTTGTAACAACTTTTACTCTTCGGCTTCTCAATGGTGGTCTTATAATAGAGAGTCGGTCAGTGACTCCTAGGTAGACCGGGTTATCCAGTGCTCCAGGGGAGTTCCAGACCAGGTAACTTTAACTGACTTTTGGCTTCACGTGCCGTAGATGGAAGCACACACCTTTGTCTTAGATGGATTTGCACGTAGGTGGTTTTCCTCATAAGAAGGAGTGAGTTCATCAAAGCTTTGGTAGTCTCTCTTCACAACTGTGAAGTCGGCATCTTTTGCGTACTCCAAGATCGTCTGCATAAATAAAACGCCAGTTGCCTTCACTCCATAGTTGGTCGTTGGTATATATGTTAACAGGAGAGGTGTCAAGCACACTCCCTTGGGTAGACATTCTTGAAGCCCTACGCCATCGGCTCTGCTTCGCTCCTACTTGAACAAAGATCATCCTGTTAGCCAGCAATTCACGAATAAGCTCAGTCAGCTTATTCCTTGGTATTTCGAGGGCAAGAGAGACAGATCTTAATGGCGTAGGCCATCTGTGATTACATGTCCGTATGCTGCGATAGTCGACGAACACAGCGCCGGTTACCATACCCTTCTCGAAACGATCCTCAATGTGTTGAGTTGGGTTTATAAGTTGGCTTGTTGTTGATTGGCCTGGGGCCGGAAACTTCTTGTTCTGGTATGACGGTGTTCGTCTATCACGTTGCGTATACGAATTGACAGAGGCGTTCAAAGCGCTGTATGTATGGCTGAAGAGTGATATAGGTCTGTATCTCTTGGGATTGGATGGATCTTTCCCTGCTTTAGAGTGCCATACATGTGCTTTCCTCCATCTTTTGGAACCTGGGGAAATAAGGCAGCAATTGTAGAGCTCAGAAGCCCTTTCCTTTTGCTACTGGCCAGATTTTTTAGTTTGCTCATAGAGATGTTGTCATGGCCTACTGTTTTTCCTGTTGAAGTTTAGCAATACGGGTTTCCAGTTCGTCCTTGTTGAAGGGGCGAGTGAACCAGGGTCACCACTATACCTCTTATGTCTAGTTTGGAATTCTTCTTGTTTTCTTGCTGCACTTTCATTTAAAAAGCAGTTGGTGGGCAACTTGGTTGGGTGTACATTTGGCTGCTTGTGAGGTGCTGTTGATCCCCTCGATCTTTCGATGGTAGACTATGCTTTATTGATATTATGGGTGATATCGCTGGATTCAATTAAAGTGTTCCAGGTTTTTGATCTTTTCCTGGAGACCTCTCCGAGACTTCTGCACCTTTAGCAGTTGTTTCCGCCGAAAAAGGATCAGCTCAAACTGGTGATCTACTCTTGTATTCTGTAGCAGCATTCCGTGAAAGGTCTGGTTATATTCCGTCCTACAGCCCCTGTGTATGAAATCTCGTGCCATTCCTGTTCACTAGTTGTCAAAATTTGATCGGCATCCGCTTCACGTCTGATCCAGGTCATCAGTAAATCCTTGCCAGCTGCTTTCTTGTAGTTAAAGCGGCCCTTAAAAGGCACTTTGTTTGGTCCTTACGCAGCGTTGACTTGGACCGATTGGTCGATGTTGAGTTTGTGGAACGATCCATAACAATCTTGCTACAAGGTTAGAGATGTTTTTGCTACAATAGCTAGAGATCAGGGTTATAACCTCTTTTCCAACGGCCACTATAAAATGATTGCGGCAGCTTCGAGTGTTAAGGATACGTAGATGCTGACTTTCTATCCATTCTTCGACAGCTTGTCCGTCTTTGTTAGTGTCATGGTAGCGCCCATTTGGTACTATAGCTGTTGAAGTCGCCAATGAAAAGTGAGGTTTTGTGGAATTCCCAGGGGTGAGCTGAGTGTGCTCGAAGTCTACTGATTGAGGTTTGTATCCAGATGTTAACTATGAGCAGAACAGCGCAATGGTGAGGACTTCGATGTTGTTATCATCAGACTTTGGGTTGCTTCTACTTCGGTCCCTGTTCTCACAAATTAGCACTTCCGTAGTGTCGATGTGGTCTCTCGGGGCAAGGACTCATTCCTGGTATGGTGGGGCGGTGGTTATTGATTCCTCTGGGGGTTTCCTGCAGACATGACATCGCAATGGAGATTGTTACACAAATCATCATGATGGTACTTTGCACGGGAAACACCTCCACATTGTAAGTACAAACCTAAAAGGTCAAGGCAGACCTTAGAAAAGGCCTGCGCTGAGGTCGAGTCATGATATATGCGTAATACTTAAAAGTGAATGGACAACAGTTTTTGGAGTTGCAGAGATTGTTCGCTGCTTCGCGTCGCAGTTTTAACTTTGCTTCGCTACGCAGCTTACAGGGAGACCACAAGACGGTTCTCTACTTCTCCCCCAATCATGAAAGCCTCCCGTCCTTCTGATGTGACGTTAAGCCGTCGGCCCGTGTACAGAGATCCACACTGTACCATGTACTCGCAGTCAGTGTCGAATAAGAGTAGCCGGTGTAAACCCCTGACTGTTGTTCCCAATCCGCCCCATCCTCAAATAGCGGGCCATGTTAGGAGGCGTCCTTATCATGGATACATGCGGCCCGGATCATCACACTACTGAACAAATCCTGACACCACCACAAAGCCATTACAATGACTTGTGGATACGAGCAAAACAAACCACCTTCTGACCTTACGTCTGTTGCCCTGACGGAGGGAAGAGAGGGGTGAGAGGATGGAGAGTGAAGGTGAGGAGGATAGAGGGAAGGGGTAAGGGAGGTCCGCATCCCCGCCCTGCATGACTCCCGACCCCCCCCCCCCCGCAGAAGGCGAAGAAGAAGAAAAAAAAAAAGAGAAGGGACCCCCTCGTCCCCCCCCGAGGCCCGCCGCGGGAGCCTAAGGCAAAAGTGACATGAGGCACTTGCAGCTGCGGGGGGAGGGGGGGAGATAGGAAGATGGATTGGGCCCCCCCCCGCCTAAGCTGCTGAACCCCCGCGTCCGACCCCTCCCAGGCCCGTAAACTCCCCGCCCCCCCCCTCCCAGCCCCCCCAATCGAAGGAGGGAAGCTCAGATAAGACCTCTTGTCTCAGTGTATAAGCATGCCAAGTGTACTTGATCCATCACTGCACTAAAAAGCTGAAGTTGAAGACGCGACCAAAAGGGCCCTCACGGCGCCACCATTTTGCATCTTAAGGAACAACTCCCAACTATATGGTGCCCCACGAAAAGCTTATGTTATTATGCTTTAATTTCATGCAATGACCATTACAGTCTTTTGCGGTCACTTTTAGACTCCTCTCCAGGGTTCCCATTTCAATGCACAGCGGTCAGCGAAGCAAATCGCAACTCAAATTGACGATGATAGGCGTATCTGTCATGTTAAGTTAAATGTAGACTCGATATTTGGAACTTCACAATCGTGTTGTGGAAATGCCAACTAAATTAGAGAGAGTCAGCTAAACTAAACTGCTTAATATAGATCCAAGTCTAAAATAAATCTGAATTTTTTGGCGTAGTAAAACTAACTTACTTTCCTACGTGTTATACAAGTTATCATCATAAGGATATTTGAAAACACTAAACAAAACATTCCCGATCCGGAACTTTATTACAAAATTTTGATTTTCCCATATGAAGACATCGATTGAGCTTTACTATTCTCACACAGTGCAGTGTTTGGGTAGACGCATTGTTTAATTCCCTAGCTCGCCCTTAACCCTAACCCCACTCACTTAGGTTCACATTTGTACAATGTTTTGAATTCATATAGTAGGGTTACAAACCAGAATCCCCATTCTAGAAGTTTGGGGAAGAAGGTTTGAAAATGCTTTTTTAATAGTTTGAAGGTTGCTGAATCCAAATATTGGGGTCCAACCTCTGGTAAAATTGTGGGGTAACTTTGTAAAATAAGGGGGTAAATGTAGAACAGGTGTAACTTTGTAAAATCATAGTCAAATTGTGTTTAAATGTACACTGGAAACGTTATCTCCATGATGAACCTTGAACATTAAAAGGGCTCTAAACTATCGATCCAATAACTACCCTGCTTAACTAAGGGTCGGAACCTAGACAAACCCTTTTTAAACCCTTATAATGAAACAACTACATTCAAATTTACACCCCCTGTACTAATTTTAAAACCCCTTATTTTAACAAAGTTCTCTCCCGCATTTCCAGGGTTGGACTAAAAAATTCTGATCAGCAAAACACCCTTCAAACTATAGAAAACCACCATTCTTCTTTCCTCAAACTTCTAGAATGGGATTTTGATTTATACCCCTACAATATACGAATGTTCGAGCGTGTGCGTTTTTCCTCCTTTATTTCCTTTTTTCTATTTGTGTGATTGTTATAATTGCATGTGTCTTGTTGTTGTATGTGTGGTGCGTATGTGTGTGTGTGTGTTGTAGGCTTGTATGATGCTGTTTTTGCATTTGGTTTTATTGGCCTTTTTGGTCCAGTTATTTTTTTTTTATTGCTTCACTGTTTCCTTTCGCCTTCCTCTCACACCCCCTTCCCCCCCTCGTGCCCCCCATTGCTTATCCTTTTGGTAGATTCAATGGCGTTAGGGTTTATGCGTTTCTCTCGCTACTTTTCCCAAAATCACGGCGCTGACCTCTGTCTTGTTTTTAGGGGGAAATTGGCCCCTAGACCTATCAAGAAAAATAACTCTCGAACCACCTCCAAACCGGGACGAGACTGACCAACTCCCGGCTCCCCGATCGACCTCCCTTTTTCCCAGTGATCCGAACAGTTGGTAGTCATTTTCCCAAAAGGATGTTGGGGATATGAAAAAAAGATTGTTATAAACAGAGGGCGCAATCCCTTGTAATCTCTTAATACCCCTTTAATATAATTGGTATTTTTAAAGCGCAATAGCTAATTAATAGAGTGGCAAAAATAATTAAAATGAAATCTTTTAATTTGCAAGTATCGTTATTTTTGCAGAGGATTGTTATGAGGTAAATAATGGGGATATTGAAAGGTGAGAAGTTATTCATGGTAAATTATTACTTCATTTTTGTATCAACACCTAAAACCTAATTTACTTTGGGTATTTATGTTGTTTCGCTGAACGCGTGATTTTTATAATAAATCCGTTGCAAGCGCAAAACTGACGGTGAGGTCGCTTTTAACAATTCATACAATTTCAAAATTACTGCCGAAAACAATGGAATGTTCATCGATTCTCCAGACTCACTTGATATTAAAATTAGAATGTTCTCACAAAAATTTGATTTTTTATTACAATTACAAGACGAGTACTTACATTCAACTACAAGAAGAACCGACATCAACACTAAGGTGAAGCTCAAATGGCATATCAAATTAACATTACACTTACCTGTATTATATCTATTGTGACATTATTTTCTGCTGTATAGCTATCCATAATCACTGGCGTAAGAGCTATCCACATATGACCGTCATTGCCGCATCAGTTGGAGTTAATTAAACTTAGTTTTTTTGGCAACTGGATACAGCATTTAGCCTCTGTGACCATGCTCCCATTAAATTTCCATGAAAATTCAAAAGTGTCATCACCGTCGACTTGCGAGCAGATAAATAATGCGCTCACTCCAAAATCGAGTTCAACTGTATGACCGTCTTCATACTGGATGTTACTTTTCTCCAATTCCAACGTCGGCGCAGCTGAATTAGGAACGAGATGTAAATGCATTAAATACACTACAAACACGTTCATACATGGAATACAGAGAATCGATCGAGTTTATTGTTTTTTTTTTCTTGTTGGTGTCTTTTTTCATACGTCGTTGCTCGACTTCATGTGACGCTAGCCTTTTGTTCCTACTTCACACGTACGCATCTGTTTTTCACACCACGTGCTTAACGCCGGTTCTAAAGGCTCGCCTTCACATGTATTAAAGCACATCTGAGTTAACGTGAATAAGCCGCCAAATGTTTTTTTTTTTTAAATAAACATAATTGTCAGCAATTTCTGCTGTGCACGACAGAAAAATCCAAGCCTGCATCTCTATTGGCCCATTAGGAAAACAGGCAGGTTCACAACTTTTTGTTGTTTCTGTTCTGTTTTGTTTTGATGTATTTTTTCTACTTGCTTGTTTCATTAAACATGTTAAAAAAATCTGAACGTTCTTGGTACGTGTAGAAAAGTATCATCCCAAGAAAATCACCTTACTATTTTAAGGCATGAACGCCCCATATCACCCGTGAAGTATTTGCTTTGTGTAGGAGGCTTCCAGTGCTAGCAATCTGGCTGGAAATGGTCATAGTCAGGGGACTGTAGTGAAAGAGTGTGCGCTTCCGATAAAATTGTGATTTTTTTGTCACACAAGTAACTTTGGCATTGATATTCCATAAAATAGATGGAATGCACTTTTTTTGCCAACGCCCCTCTAATGCCCCCGCTTGAGTTTCAAAATTATACAGGTGTCAAAACGTTCCGATGTTTAAAAAGGACACCATGGTTTGTCTGGTTACAAGGATTCCAAAAAGTATAGTTTAAACTATCTATGGCTTAGAGTTTCAGAGTTACGGGGTAAAGCTGTAAATGGTGGAAAAAGTCCAATTGTGTGGGTGTACATGGGTCACAAAACAAAAAAAAAAAAAAAAAAAAAAAAAAGTTAAAAGTTGCTTTGATTAAGTTAATATGTGGTGCAAATTGTTTCCCTAGCTTACAGGATTGAAATAACGAATTGTTTGCCTTATCTGTTATCAATCGTTATCCACCAAAATAGGTCACAGGTCAATAGAATCAATACTGCCAAGCTGTTTGACTTTATTCGCCATTTTTGGTTAATAACCAGACACGTAAGATATTTTTTCAAACTATTCCTATATTTCATTCTTATGAGCTAAACCAACAACTTGAACACATTTTACCACAAAATTGGAGCAACTTTTAAATTTTTTTACGCCTGTACAAACTAAAATGCCTTTTTTTAAACCATTTTACAGTTTTTACCCAATAATTCCTAAACTATAAGTCACCGGTAGTATAACTATACCTTTTGGAATCCTTGGTCCCAGAACGATATCATGGGTGGCTTTCAACACAATCGGAACATTTTAAAAATTTTACCCCCTGTGTAACCTTGAAATCCAAGCTGGGGGCCATGAAAGGAGTGTGGCAATTGCTTCCATCAATTTTTTTGATTATCATGTATAAAGTACTTGTGGACCAAAATACATTTATTCCATATTTGCGACAATCACATAAGATCTGTGCACTACAGTCCCCCACTATCAATTTACCACAAGAACTGTGTCAAGGGCGCCGTATAAATATGGTATGTAGGTTTTGTATGTATGTATGTGTGTGTAGTGTGTGTATGTGTGTGTCGTATTGTATGTTTTATGTATGTATGTATGTATGTATGTATGCATGCTGTGTATGTATGTATTGTAGTATGCTGTAATGCTGTAATGTTATGTAGGTATGTATGTATGTTATGTATGTATGTATTTTGTATGTCTTATGTATGTATTTGTATGTATGTAAGTATGTAGGTATGTGTTTACAACCGAACCTACGCGCTTCAAACCAAAAAAAGAGTGTAAGCATATGAACGCTAGAGCGGAACATAAACAATGAAAAAAATAACAAAATTTAAAAAAAATATACAAAAAAAATATTAAATGTTTTAAACACTAATATTCTCTATGTGAGTTTTTTAGTCGCAGGGAAGTCTATCATATACCCAAATCATATAGCTAATGATTAAAAAGTTCTCTGATGATCCCATACAAGTTGAGCTCCTGTCATCATTCCAACTGCACATGACCAAAAGGACAGCGACTTCCATGAATGAAGTGATGGTGATGAATGATGATTACGTTGAGGTTACTTTGTTTTGGGAATTAATGATGTGGATGCTGACGGAGAGCTTATCAAAGTGGAAAGGTGCAATTGGCCTAAATCTGTTTGGGTGGAATTTAATGAGCATTGTATGCTGAAAATCTCTCTTAGAATTCATAATGACGTGGTTCGCCTTGGTTGCCAAACAATAACTGTAGCTTTAGTTTTCCGTTCCCATACTGCCCTATCAAGCTCACCTCAAACGGAGTTATATTAATACACGTATTACTAGGTTATGTAACCTTAAATCGCAAGGGGCGATTTTCCGAATAGCATGTGATCATGCTTTGTCAACAAAGTATTTGACAACCTGTCCTCAGATGATACCTTATCAGATTTATGGTCAATCACTCCTGCCAGTTTAAATATGCAATTCTCTACTGTCATTTATTACTATCCAACAGCATACCCCAAACATTGTAATCTTTGCAATAACCCAGCTGATACAGTTATCCCTCTCATGAATGGGGTTGCATGGAATTTAACATATTTATTATTGCTAGACATGACAGAATCGTTAATCATATTAGAAACGAGATCATGAAACGACATCCCAATGTTGATCTTTTCACTGATCAGATATAACAGGTGATTTACTTGACAGCCAATCGGATTTTGGATTTATCCTGCAGAAAAACCCGATCTTCTCATTCGTGACCGCAATACCATGCAAGGCTTTTATTGTTGAATCTCTTGTCCATTTGATTTTGTGCATTTATAAACACCTGCTACCATACAAAATTCAACTATTCAAGCATTGAATGAACTAATCAACTTGGATACACCCATAATCCTGTAAAACAATCGTTAAGTATTGTGGGGGTCTGGGAAGTATTCATAGGTGTTATTATGGCTTAAGAAACTTGTTTCTCTAACAGGTTGCAGTAAGCGAGATTGCTAAATACATTAGCATCAGTGCAGCATGGGCTCAAACATTGTTTGGAAAAAAGCGCGTCAAAAGCGTATTCCAGCGTCATTAGTGCGATGTTTTGTCTATTGGTCAGTTTGCGGGGGTATTTGTGTTCATTCGTTTGCTTTACAGTATCTAGATTTCTCCATTGATGCAAAACTTTATTGCATATGTTATATTTCGTTTGTATTTATAATATTTATATTATGTACTGTGATTCATATTTGCAACTCAAGCAAGAAGATATGTATGTATGTATGTATGTATGTATGTATGTATTTAGTGTATGTAGTATGTATGTATGGTTAGTTGATTTTTATGTATGTATGATGTATGTGTGTACAACCGAACCTACGCATGCTTCAAACACACAAAAAGAGTGTAAGCATATGAGCTAGAGCGGACATTAAAACAATTAAAAAAATAAACAAAATTTAAAAAAAATATTACAAAAAAAACGATTAAAATGTTTTCTAACACAAATATATCTAGGTGATTTGTTTTTTAGTACAGGTAAGTCTAGCATATACCCAAAATCACTTATCTAATGATTTTAAAAAGTTCTCTGATGTCAGTGACGTCATCACTTCAAAGTTTAATACTTAACTAAAAAATCTTCACCCTACGCACTTTACATACGCACCTACATATCTATACATATGGGCCTACACACATGTACATACGGACCTATACTTAAAGGGGATGTCCGATATAAAGGATATGGCCGTCACCAAAACCCCATATGTAAAGTTTCGCACAGATATTGCAATCCGTTTTGATGCGGGAGCTAAAAACGTGATTTTGTAAGCCCTTTCGGGTTTACTGTGTAAAATTAATATTGGTACACCAAAATGGAGCACATTTAAAATATGATTGACATAATTGTCCTGGCTCTTAAAAGGTGCTTGTTCCGATCGTATTTGGGACCCCCATGATTTACCCGGAAGTAGTATCAATTGATAGCAGAGGAAAGGCCGTATTTTTCTTCTTGTCTTCCTGTGAAATTTAGCTTTCAAATCCATTCCGTTTCAAGATACTGCAAAAAACTGACCGTTTTAGTGGTTAACCATTCAATATAGATGAATAGGGTGTTGTACTTGCGCAAGTTTGTTTCCCACTTGCTGGGCTGTGTATACAAGTGTCAGGCTCTCATTACCAAGTAGATATCACGATACACAAAAATCGGAACAAAGCACTTAAGATTTCACAGGGGTTAAATGAGAAAAAAAAATAGTAGCTTCTTCAAGATACCAAAATGTGGACCACTTCGGTTAAAATCTGGGGCTTCTGTGGACGAGGCTATTAGCGATCGGGGCCATGGACCTTTAATTAAGGCCGCTATTCCCAGTCATTTGAACGTAGCCCTCTTCCCTGCAATATATTGTAAACACTGTTAGTTGTCCCAAGTACACTGCAAATGCCCATTGAAAACTAATTTTATTAAAAAAAACTGCAACTTTGGTTTTGGGGGTTTGCCGTCTTTCGGCATTCTATCTCAGCCATTTCTGTATGCTTTTACAGCCCGTATTAAATGAAAGAGGCAAGGACCCAGCAAAAAAATGTAAATTTCTGAAAACTTTCAAAATGGTCTGACTTTCGCACAATAATGATCGAAACACATGCCGAGATACTTTGTGGCCCAGGTAGTATATATAATAATATATTAGATATATAATATATATATATATATATATATATATTGGCGGAAAGGGTGGTTCCACAGGAGTGGAGTTCGTCATACCGAAATAGTTCTACAAATGAGAGGAAATATGATGACAAGCGGCCGACCGTGGACCGAGTTCACTCAATGTTATTGGCAAAAAGCTTGCCAATTAAAAATATAAATATAAATGAAAATATAAAAAAAAAATATATAAAATATAAGAAAAGTAAACGTACATTACAATAAAAAAAAATAAAAAAATAACTAATTATCAAAACAATACTAAATAATAAACAAAAATAAGTCGATCTCGGGCCGTATGAATTTCGCCCGCGTGCGTGTTGTTTTTTTAATAACTCTTTTTTTTAACGCCGTCAGTATTTTTTTTAAAACTCACTATTTCTGAGTTAGAGTTGTCGAGTTCGAGTTCGGTGCTTTTAGATTTCGATTTTTAGAGTTCGAGTTATTTTTGAACTTCGAGGCGTGTGAACTTTTGGAAAAATTTTACCCCGCATGTACGCCATGATTGGCTTTGTAATACGCATTTACCTCCGCCCGAAAAAAAAAAAAATAATAAATCAAAATCAGTTACTACATTAGTACTTGTTTGTGTACTTTCTGGGTTTACCATGTTACAAAGGGTAAAACTATTTTAATAGTTCGAGTCGAGTTGTCGAGTTCAAGTTGCTTTTAGAGTTCGAGTTGCTTCTAGAGTTCAAGTTCGAGTTACTTTTTAAGTTCGAGTTGAAAACTTCGAACAAGTGTATCCCGCACGTACGCCGCCATGATTGGCTTTGTATGACGCATACCATCGCCCGAATTGCTGTTACTCTATGAGGCCGGTGAATCACAAGCGTCTGTGCCGAGTATGGGCGCCCGCTCTGTTCAATTTGAGAATAGATGTTACAAGCCCCCAAGATTAGCAATTTTACTTTGAGTAAGATTAAGTCATAAATTAGCACATAAAATATTTATAATTAGTCTAAATATGTAATACAAATATACATGGTTTGTGGTGCATTATACATGTGTGTTGTAAAGCAATAGAATGAACCAGAAGATCTCAAAAGCTCAGAACAAGAAAAGCGGGGAAAACTTCTGGGAAGTACTCTGGACTAGTATTTCATTAGAAGGACAGGGAAATTCTGGATGACAGATGCGCGCCCTCCTGTATCTACAGCACCAGTTGCGTGTGTGGGTGATGCTATGAACAATTCTAATATGGGAACATGGAGCTGAATCCAGAATTATGATGTAATGGATATATTTAGCACAGGGACTCATATAGAGGGGACCAGATCCTGCTAGTATGTCTTGAGAGCGATATATAAGCCATGGGGTGAGAGAAGATGAGTCAGAGTTTTCATACCATCATTACTCCAAGTCATCAACAGAGTATCAACCCATCCTTTTACCCAGGAGAGTTTTGATACAATCGTGCTCCGAGTATTTAGCAGAGTTTTCAAGTTGACAGTGACAGTAATCACAGTATAGTACTCAATCTCACCATATAGTGGGAACAATGTCATAGTAGTCTCAGCTCCAGCAGTTTCGTCCGATGTGCTAGCAGGTGCGGTTTGTATCGTGGCATATGAGTTATCCAAGGCTAAACAAGCGACAGCACTTTTGGACTTTATATTTAGTCGACCTCCGAGCGTCGGAGTCATTGGAGCTGGTTTGTCTTCAGTAAGGACAAGTCGTCCGTGGACACGTCCACTATTGAAATTGGAGTTTGCGCTGGAATATTCGCAGGACTCTTTGCAAGTTAGGCATCTTTATAGTAATCTTGCTTCAGCCCGCTGCGCACACACCAGGTAGTACGTTTAGTAGTTATAAATTAACAACTTTATTATAGATAAATCTTTGATGGTTGATACCTAATCGATGTTAAAGGAGAGTGATTTTAAACACACAAT